>JAVJHY012003387.1:0-30080 GCA_035593235.1 Phascolosoma agassizii
AGAAAAATCAAATTTCAATGGGGATAGCAAGATTTAATCCTTCTATTTGGGAATTAGATACCTTGCGAAAATCCCTGATTAATGATGGTCATTTATTTTCTCGTCCTCCTGGAGGATGGGTTCGTTACGGCAGCACTCAGGAGCAAGAGCCAGAGACTTTGTCGCAGTTAGGTCCGGGCTTTGACGTAGCTCTTTGGGCTTTACGAAACTATCACTATGAATCAATTAATGTTGGGGTTAGTTATCTGCCCGGTGGAGTGCTCAGTTTGGCTGTTAAGCTTAGAGGATCGAACCCGAATTTCCAAAGAGGTAGAGCAATCAATTTTAATATAAATATTGAGGAAAATATTCCTGCACTGCTCGAAAGTTTTAGTGCTGTTGAGAGTACGTTAGACGAAACATACTTTAAGAAGCGCGGAAAGTAGGAGAAATCCAGGCTGGCTATTCGAGCGTAGTTTTGCTATCGTGTCGGCTGTAGGTGTTAGTGAAAGTATTCTTGGCGATCGTCATAATGCTTATTAATGAACGTGTTTAGGTAGCTATTGGCCATTGCTCTACATGATAAGGCGAGTATGAATAGTAGACTTCATTTGTTGCAGGTTTTTGTGCTGGTAATGATTTCTAGTGCCGGGATGCTCTCAGCTTGTACTCCGAAGGTAGAAGTAGCCGTGCCGGATGAGCCAATTACCATTAATCTTAATGTGAAGATTCAACATGAGGTCCGAGTTAAAGTTGAGAAGGAGCTCGATGATGTGCTTTCGGATGATAGCGATCTTTTTTAGGTATCTATAGCAATGAGTAAATCAGATGGTTCAATCTTTTAGAAAATACCTCTTCCTCCCACTGTTATTGTCGTTTTTATTGTTATTTCTTGTCGTTGGCTTGCCAAAAACAGTTTTTGCTTCACCGCTTCATGATGCCAAAGCTGCTTTGCTTGTCGGAGAAAAGCAAGGCGGTTATATCGGAGCTGTTTCCTCTACCTCATCTGCTCAGGTGCAAGCACTTATCGCGAGTATTAATTCGCAGAGGAGGAGGAAATACGCTGACATTGCCAAGCGCAATGGTACTTCGCTTAAGGCAGTTGAGGTGTTGGCAGGGATAAAGGCTATTGAGAAAACTCCCGCAGGTTTTTACGTCGAGGATCGTAATGGTCAGTGGTATAAAAAATAACAAAATTTGTAGATGAAGGTGGTTTAACTTAGTTGAAGTATCTGTGATTATCTGTTACGTGTAGTTTGTGGCAGTGATTGCATCTCAAGCTCTTTGATGTATGCTGCGGACTGCGCAAAATGTACTTCGGTAGTTGGATTATTGATCGTTGTTGTCGGAATTGTAAATTTGAACCTTGGAGCTATCCTTGGTAGTGATTCATGCTTGTAGGTACGAGTGAGGTAGTCGTTGGCTATAAGCTAGTATTGTGAAGATAGAAGATATAAATTTAGTGTTTTGTTTATGGGTAGGCGTCAGAAAAACAGAAAGAAAAGATTGCAGAGCGTGATGCCGCTAGTGCAGGTTGATGGTAGTAACGAAACTGCGAGTGTGGCAAAAACAACGGAAGAGTCGCGCAAATGTGACGGCATTGCGCAGGAAACGAGTGCCGAAATGGAGCAAGGGGTAGAGAGCATGGCTTCAAAAGAAAACATGAAAGAAAAAAGAAACATTGCCGCTAGGGGAAGTAATAGTAAGCAACAGAGTGAAAAAAAGAGGAGCGTTGCTGTGACTGAAAGCAAAAAAGCCGTAAGTGAAGGTAATAAAGGGGTGAAAAAGGACGCTCGTAGTAAGGATTCAGAGGCGTGTTTTCTAGGCAAAGCTGATGATTCAACATCTATCAGGGAGAATGGGCACGCTTCTGTGGCATCTAAGAGTTCTCCAGTAAAGACCGATGAAATAGTGTCTCCCACTCGGGTTACTTCCGATTACGAAGGTCGCAATTTTCAATCAGAACCACTAGGCGCAAGAATCAAAGTTATTGGTATTGGTGGCGGTGGGGGAAACGCTGTTTGCAATATGATTAGCTCTGGTTTGAAGGGCGTTGAGTTTATAGTAGCTAACACCGATGTGCAGGCTCTTAGGTCTTCTGATGCACCTGCTAAGTTGCAGTTGGGCACCGAGTTGACTAAGGGGCTTGGCGCTGGGGCAGACCCAATGACTGGGCGGCGCGCTGCTGAGGAAAGTATTGACGACATTCGCGAAGCCTTGCAAGGGGCTGACATGGTTTTTGTTACCGCAGGTATGGGTGGAGGAACAGGCGGTGGAGGGGCTGCTGTTGTTGCAAGTGTTGCGCGTGAGCTAGGAGCATTGACTGTCGGGGTTATTACTAAGCCTTTTCTTTTTGAAGGGAAGCGCCGAATGGTCAATGCTGAGACGGGCTTAGACAGTCTTAAAAAAGAGGTGGACACTCTTATTACTATTCCAAATCAGCGACTCTTGTCGGTCTCGGGAAGGAATACGACTCTCTTAGATACGTTTCGCAAAGCTGATAATGTGCTTTATGAAGCTGTAAGGGGCATCAGTCATCTGATTTTATTTGAGGGGCTCGTTAATGTCGATTTTGCTGACGTAAAAGCAGTGATGAGTGAGATGGGAATGGCTATGATGGGAACCGGAGAAGGTGTTGGTGAAAATCGAGCTGTTGAAGCTGCGGAGAAGGCAATTTCTAGCCCACTTCTCGAGGATATCTCTATTAGCGGAGCAAGGGGCGTTTTGATCAACGTGACCGCGGGGTCTGATGTTACGCTTCAGGAAATCAATGAAGCCGCTGAACTTATCCATGCTGAGGCTCATGATGAAGCGAATATAATTTGGGGTATGGTAATTGACCCGGACATGGGTGATAATGTTCGAGTTACTGTAATTGCAACTGGTTTTGGTGAACCATCGTCTCGTGTCGCGACTATTCCGTCAGCGACAGTTGTGGCACCTAAGGTCGATTCACTGGCATCGGAAAAAACCTTAGAAGTCCCCACATTTACTAGACGTCAGAAAGAACAAGAACCAGAAGTGCTCAAGTTAAAGAAGATATCGGTTATTTCGTCCAATAATGCGGAAGAAGAGGAAAAATACGAAATACCGACATTCTTGCGACGCCAAGTTGACTGAATTGAGTGTAATTATTCTTCTGTTTAGATGCCCTTCTCGGTAAGCTTTTGCGTCCGAGGAGGGTTTTGTGTTTATGCGTTGTATTTATAAGTAGTGTTATTATGAAGAAGATTATTGCTGTTGCTAGTGGCAAAGGTGGTGTCGGGAAATCTACAGTTGCTGTTAATCTTGCTGTCGCGCTAGCGAATCAACCCATGGACGGTAAAGATAAGCTTAAGGTTGCTTTGGTTGATGTTGATTTCTATGGCCCTAGTGTGCCGTTGCTTATGGGTGGTGGCGAGGTGAGTGCTGATAGTGAACAGCGATTGAATCCCGCCAGCAAGTTCGGTGTTAGTTACATTTCTATTGCTTTTTTCCTTCAGTCTGATGACGACCCAGTTATTTGGCGTGGTCCTATGTTTGGAAAAGCAATTGAGCAGCTGTTTAATGATGTCAATTGGGGTGACATAGATATTTGTATTGTCGATATGCCGCCAGGAACAGGGGATGCACAACTCTCTCTGTCTCAGATTGTAAGTTTAGATGGCGCTTTGATAGTGACAACTCCTCAGGAAGTGGCTCTTACCGATGTGAGAAGGGCCATTAATATGTTTCGTAAGGTGAATGTAGAGGTAGTAGGTGTTGTTGAGAATATGAGTGGATTTGTGACACCTTCTGGTGAGCGGTTTGATATTTTTGGTACAGGTGGAGGTGAGTCTCTTGCTAGACGTTATGACTTAGAGTGTCTTTCTTCAATCCCGCTTGATATGAAAATACGAGAAGGTGGAGACAGTGGTACACCGATTGCGCTTGATGTCACATCAGAAGTGGGTAAGCTTTATTCTGAACTTGCGAGCAAACTTTTACGAAAAATAGAATCTAGTGATACTACTGAGTTGAAGCCTGAGTTGAAGGTTGTCAATTAGGATTGTTCATTAGTTTTCATGTTTAGTCCCTTGTCGCTATGCAAAATCGAATACATGAGTTGTTTAAGAGCAAGCCTAAAGAAATACTGTCAGTGTATTTCACTGCAGGGTTTCCGCAGTTAGGCGATACGGTTCCACTTTGTCAAGCTTTAGCAGGTGCTGGAGTGGATATGGTGGAAATAGGAATGCCGTTTTCGGACCCTGTGGCAGATGGCCCTACGATTGAAAATAGTTCTCAGGTAGCATTAAAAAACGGCATGAGCTTGGAGCTGCTTTTTTCGCAACTTGAAAATGTTCGAAAAACAGTTTCAATTCCATTGTTAATGATGGGATATATAAATCCAGTTATTCAGTTTGGCGTTCAGCGATTTGTAGAATTATGTCATAGAGTTGGAATTGATGGTGTCATACTTCCGGATTTGCCTTTGGAAGAGTATTCGGAGTCTTATCGTGAGGTGTTCGAAAAGGGGAATCTTTTGAATGTGTTTCTCATTACGCCTCAAACTTCAGACGAAAGAATTAGAGTTATCGATGAACTCTCTGATGCGTTTATATATATGGTATCGTCTTCAGCTACTACAGGTTCTCGGATGCAGGTAGATTCCGCTACCGAAGCATATTTTCGCCGTGTCGAAGGTCTCAAACTTAAAAACCCTACACTTGTTGGTTTTGGGATAGCTGACCGTGATAGTGCGAAAAGGGCAGGTGAGTTTTCTAACGGGGTAATAGTTGGCAGCGCGTTTATAAACGCCCTGAAGTCTAGTAATGAGCTGGAATCAACCACCGCGAAATTTGTAAAGGCTCTTATGTAATGATTATTGAACTCGTTGAAAATATAGAAGACCCTGAGATCGAGCGGTTGCAACGTCTCGCTACTGACTGTGGCTATAAGACTACCGAAGTTAGGACTCAAAAATCGCACTACATCGTAGCTATTGGGGACAGTGCATTTGATATTCGCGCAGTGGGGCACAGTAAATGGGTAAAGGATGTGCACCGAGTATCGGACCCGTATAAATTTGTGTCCAGAAAGTGGAAAGCCTGTGCCACAGAGGTTGATTTGGGAGATGGAGTGCTGATTCGAGAGGGGGATCTCACGATTATAGGTGGTCCGTGCTCGATTGAGAATGAGCAGCAAGTAAGTGGTATTTCTAAGCATCTAAGTGATAGTAACGTTAGGATAATGCGAGGAGGGGCATTCAAGCCTAGGACGTCGCCGTACGCTTTTCGCGGGCTTGGTCTTGAGGGGCTAGAGATGTTTTATGAGTTAGCTAGTGCTAATAATATGAAAGTAGTTTCTGAGGTGATGGAAGTATCTCAAGTTGAATCTATGTATGATTATGTAGACATGTATCAAGTTGGTGCGCGAAACACACAGAATTTTAACCTATTGAATGAATTGGGCAATGTCGATAAACCCGTGCTTATCAAACGGGGGATTTCTGGAACGATTGAAGAATTGCTACAGTCTGCCGAATATGTTTTTTCTAGTGGCAATGAGCAGTTAGTTCTGTGTGAGCGAGGGATTCGTACATTTGAGCGCTCTTATCGCAATACGCTAGATTTGAATGCAATTCCAATTCTCAAAGAGAAATCTCATTTGCCCGTCATAGTTGATCCATCTCATGGTATTGGTGTCAGACGTTTTGTGGAGCCTGTCGCTCTTGCTGGTATTTTAGCTGGTGCTGATGGCTTGATTTACGAAGTGCATGAAAATCCCGAACAGGCTCTATCTGATGCCCAGCAGACGCTTAATTTTGATGAGTCTAGGCAGTTGATCGAAAAAGCGCGTAAAGTGTTCGACTTGCGGTGTGATATGGACCTGATGAAAGGCTAGATGCCATGGACAAGAAAAGATTTATTGTTGAAGGTCTATCAAGGAAGTGCCTATCTGATAGTGTCACCCCTGTTAGTATTTATTTGCGCCTTAGAGATACTAGTTCGCGTACCTTTCTACTAGAAAGCACTGATTTTTGCGGTAGCGAAAATAGCTTTTCGTATATCTGCTTTACACCGGTAGCATCTTTTAGTGTTGCAAATAGCAAGGTTTCTCAGGTGTTTCCTGATGGTGAGCGAAAAATCATTGATGTCTCCGATAATACTAATGTTATGACTTTACTAGATGACTTTAGGAAGTCGTTTATCGTATCTGATGTTTCGAATGATTCCATGCCCACAGTTGGTGGGTTATTTGGCTACATGTCATATGGTGCCGTTACTTATTGTGAAGACATCCAATTGCACGCTACTGATGCTCAAATAACAGGTGTGCCAGACATGCATTTTGATGTTTTTGCGCACGTTATTGCGATCGATCATTTTCGTGATGAAATGCATATCTTTGATTATAGATATGTTCAAGAAGATGCTAAGGCGCAAACGACATCTACCGCAAGCCATACTAGCCTAGAGCAAAAGGAGTTAAGACTGCGGAACTTAGAAAGGCTTGAAAAACTAGTTAATGATAAGGATTATCCAGACTACAGCTTTAAAATGTCAGGCAACGAAAGTTCTAATTTTTCAGACAAGGAGTTTTTGAAAATAATTGAACAAGGCAAGGCTCATAACCATAGAGGTGATGTCTTTCAGGTTGTGTTGTCTAGGCGTTTTTGGCAGAAGTTTTCTGGCGATGAGTTTCAAGTATATCGAGCCTTGCGCTCCATAAACCCCTCTCCCTATTTGTTTTATTTCGATTACGGTGGATATAAGATATTTGGTTCGTCTCCAGAGGCTCAAATAGTTAAGACTGGGTCTTGTGTGTCAATTAATCCAATTGCTGGAACTTTTCGAAGGACAGGTAATGAAATAGAGGATTTGGCCTTGGCTGAATCTTTGAAAGTTGACGAGAAGGAAAACGCTGAGCACGTGATGCTTGTAGATTTAGCGCGTAACGATTTAAGTAAGCATTGTTATAAGGTTGAGGTTGAAAAATATAAAGACATTTTGTTTTTCTCTCATGTGATTCATTTAGTATCTACGGTTACAGGTTGGGTTAGTGACGAGGTGCCATCTTTATCTATATTAAGTGATACTTTCCCAGCAGGGACTCTAAGCGGTGCACCGAAGTATCGAGCCATGGAGCTTATTGATTCTTACGAAAACACTGCTAGGAGTTTTTATGGCGGATGCATAGGCTTCATAGGATTTAATGGAGACTATAATCAGGCCATTATTATTAGATCTTTTTTGAGTAAAGACAATACTTTGTATTATCAAGCCGGTGCCGGTGTTGTTTCGGACTCACAGCCTGAGAGCGAATTGAATGAGGTTAGTAACAAACTCTTAGCGCTTCGAAGTGCTATGGAGAGTGCAGAAGGGTTGTGTAGGTCCAATGAGTAAGGTTTTGTTAATCGATAATTATGATTCTTTTACGTATAATCTTTTATACCTTCTGAGGCAGGTAGGATGTAGTGACGTTGAAGTAGTTCGAAACGATAAGTTTGCTCTTTCATATGTAAAGAAATTCGACAGAATTTTATTGTCTCCAGGTCCGGGGATTCCTTCTGAAGCAGGGCAAATGCTTGAAGTGATTAAAGAGTACAGTCCGACTAAAAGCATTCTAGGTGTTTGTCTGGGGCATCAAGGCATAGCTGAGGTATTTGGCGCATCTTTGGTAAATATGGATGTGGTTGTGCATGCAAAGGCTGTAGTTACAAGAATCGTTGCCGATCGCGATGGCTTATTCAAAGGACTTCCAGCAGAAGTAGTAACTGGGCGTTATCATTCGTGGATTGTTGATAGAGCGAGCATTCCAGCTTGTATCGAAATTACTGCCGAGGATGAAGCGGGGGGAGTTATGGCAATTCGTCACAGGGACTATGATGTTAAGGGGCTTCAGTTTCATCCAGAGTCTATTTTGACCGAAAGGAGCGAAGAGATTTTGCGCAATTGGGTTTCGTAATTGTTTTTGACACTAGGTAGAGATGAAAGAAATTTTAGAGAGGCTTTTTGGTCGTGAGACACTTTCAAGAAGTGAAGCCCATGCTATATTGAAAGACATAGCTTCTGGTCGCTACAACACAAGTCAGGTTGCGTCTTTTTTAACTGTTTTTCGCATGCGTTGTCTCACTGTTTGCGAACTAGAAGGATTTAGGGATGCATTGCTCGAATTGTGTTTACCTGTAGATCTATCGGCATATGATACGGTAGACCTATGTGGCACAGGAGGAGATAATAAAAATACTTTCAATGTATCTACTATATCTGCTTTTGTCGTTGCTGGTAGTGGCATTAAGGTTGCTAAACATGGAAACTATGGGGTGTCTTCCATTTGTGGTTCCTCGAATGTGCTTGAGGAATTAGGGGTTAAGTTTAGCGGGGATGAGGACGCGCTTAAGTCTAGTCTGGAGACAGCTGGCATTTGTTTTTTGCACGCACCTCTTTTTCATCCAGCGATGAAACATGTAGCCCCTATTAGAAAGGAGCTAGGGGTAGTTACGTTTTTTAATATACTTGGACCTATGGTAAATCCGTCTAGACCTAAGTCTCAGATGGTTGGTGTTTATAGCCTTGAATTGGCGCGTCTTTATTCATATCTGTATGAAAAAGGCGTAGTTCGTTATATGATTGTTCACTCACTTGATGGCTATGATGAGATTTCTCTTACGGGGTCATTCAAGGTTATTGCTCCCAAGTTCGAGCGCTTGTTTGAACCGGAAGATATTGGCTTAAAGAGCGTATCCGCGAGCGAAATACGAGGAGGAGACAGTGTGTCTCAGGCCGCAAAAATTGTTATAGATATCTTAAGCGGCCAGGGCTCGAAAGCTCAGAGTGATGTCGTAATTGCAAATGCTGGACTTGCTATTTATTCCGCACGACCTGTCGTGGGGTTAGAGGCAGCATTATCAATGGCACGTGAGTCTCTTGAGTCTAAAAGGGCATTGGATTGTATGAAAAGAGTTGTCGGCACAATATAATGGGTACAATCATGAATCGGCTGCAAGAAATAATAGATCACAAAAGACTTGAAGTAGAGCAAAGGCGTGAATTGATTCCCGTAAAACTTCTCGAGAAAAGTATTTATTATCAGACACCTCCTGTTAGTTTGCGCAAATACTTAACTAGACCGGATAAGGTTGGGATTATTGCTGAAATAAAGCGTTGCTCACCTTCTAAAGGTGCAATTAATGAGAATCTTTCGGTTGAAGATCTTTCGGTCGGATATATGGAGGCAGGGGCCTCGGCGTTGTCTGTTTTGACAGACCAGAAGTATTTTGGCGGAAGCAATGATGATTTAACACTGGCACGTCGTTTTAACTACTGCCCAGTGTTGAGGAAGGATTTCATTGTTGATGATTACCAAGTTATTGAAGCTAAATCTATTGGAGCTGATGCAATACTTCTTATTGCCGCAGTGCTTAAGCCAGTGGAAATAGAGAAATTGTCTGTATTTGCTCATGAGCTTGGATTGGAAGTATTATTGGAAGTTCATTCGGAAAGCGAATTAGAGCGTAGCGTTTGTAGTTCGGTGGACATTATCGGTATTAATAATAGAGATCTTAAAAGTTTTACAGTCGATGTTGATACTTCATTTGAGCTTGTCGAGAAGGTGCCTAAGGAATTTCTAAAGATATCAGAAAGTGGAATTGATTCCGCCGAGCTTGTCAATAAGCTTCGAGGCGTTGGGTTTAGTGGTTTTTTAATAGGCGAAGCATTTTTAAATTCAGCGCGTCCTGCACGGGAGTGCGCTAAGTTCGTACAGGCTCTTAACTTACTTGAGGCGCAATGTGTCAGCGAAGGCTGAAGATTAAGGTTTGTGGCATGCGTGATGGGGAGAACATCTCGCAGATAGCTTCATTGGTGCCTGATTATATGGGGTTTGTTTTTTTTCGAGATTCTCCGAGAAATGCAACAGCTCTGTTGACGACTGAAGCTCTGGAAGTAATTTCGCCGAAGACAAAGACTGTTGGGGTATTTGTCGATGAATCTATCGAAACCATTTTGAATGTTGTTAGGCGTTTTAATTTCGATATGGTGCAGCTTCATGCGCAGGAGTCTGCTGAGTATTGCGAGCGTTTGAAGAATTTACTTCCTGAGGTGGAGGTCATTAAAGCGTTTGGAATTAGTGATGAGTTTTGTTTTGGAAAATTAGAAGATTACGCGGATTGTGCTGATTATTTTTTGTTTGATACCTATTGCAAAACAAGAGGTGGAAGTGGGCAATTGTTTAAATGGGAGTTACTGGAGCGGCCAGAGTGTAAGAAGCCTTTTTTCTTAAGTGGTGGAATTGGAGTTGGGGGAGATATTAAGCGTGCTGTGAATTTAAGAGAAAAGGGCGTAAATATTATTGCTATAGATATTAACAGCAAAGTAGAGACAGAGCCTGGCATTAAGTCGCTTGCTCTCGTTAAGCAATGTACAAAAGAGTTGTGCAAATGAATTACGACGTTGATGAGCGCGGATATTATGGGGAGTTTGGAGGAGCGTTTATTCCTGAAATGCTTTATCCTAATATTGAGGAGCTTAGGCGGAATTATTTAACGATTATTGAATCTGAAGATTTTCGCAAAGAGTTCGGTAGTCTTTTGGCCGATTACGTAGGGCGTCCATCGCCACTTTACTATGCACGTAATCTTTCTTGCTTATACGGAACTTCAGTGTACATCAAACGAGAAGACCTAAATCATACCGGTGCTCATAAGATCAATAACACCATTGGACAGGTCCTTTTAGCTAAGAGGCTTGGGAAAAATCGAATTATTGCCGAAACTGGTGCAGGACAGCACGGTGTAGCAACAGCTACGGTATGTGCTCTGATGGGGCTTGAGTGCAACGTATATATGGGTGAGGTCGATATTGCTCGTCAGGCACCTAATGTGCAGCGTATGAGGATGTTGGGTGCAGAGGTTGTATCTGTAAGTTCTGGAAGTAAAACGCTTAAGGACGCGACAAACCAAGCTATGAGAGATTGGATTTGTAATCCAGTAGACACTCATTATATTATTGGCTCTATAGTTGGTCCTCATCCTTATCCCGATATGGTGACTCGTTTTCAGTCTGTTATTAGCGAAGAGATTCGAGTGCAGCTATTTAATCACATAGGCAGAGAGACTCCTGATTATGTTTTAGCGTGTGTTGGTGGTGGGAGTAATGCTATAGGGGCTTTCTATCATTTCCTTGATGATGAGAAAGTTAAATTAGTTGCTGTTGAGGCTGCGGGGAAGGGCCTTACGAGTGGTTTAAGTGCTGCGACAATAGCTCTTGGTCGTACTGGTGTTCTCCATGGAAGCAAGACTCTAATCATGCAAACCTCAGATGGTCAAATTGAAGAGGCACATTCAATTTCAGCTGGCCTTGATTATCCAGGGATTGGACCACAGCATGCGCATTTATTTCAAACCGGGCGAGTGAAGTTTACTAGTGCAACAGATGAAGAGGCTCTCAAGGCAGCCTTGGTTGTTACTAAGGCAGAAGGAATTATTCCAGCCTTAGAGTCTGCTCATGCTTTTGCGTACCTTGGCAATTTGGGTGCTGGTCATGAGGATGTCGTAGTAGTGAATTGTTCCGGAAGAGGGGACAAGGATATGGAAGCTTATATAGATTATCTTCGCGAATGAGTTCGAGATTTCTTGTTATCAGTTACTTGCCTTAGTTGTAACCCTTTGCAACTATTAGATAAACACCTCAAATACTACTATGTTTTAGTCGGAAAGTAAAAGTAGAATCGTGCCTAAGCTCTGAAACGTCGAATTAGTGTGAGGTAATGCATCTCATTGATGTTTAGTTGCAGTGAAAAAATTCATAACGGGACAAAAGCTTTGGAAGCCAGGAACTTGGAAATTGGTAATGACAATGGTGGAGTAGACGATTCCGCTGATAAGTCAACAGAGATCTCCGTATACAATGGTCTCGCGAAGCTTCTTTGTGAATGCGGTGGCGAAAATCATTTGGTAGTATTGCAAGGTTCTCCTGACCCGGACGCAATTTCTTCTGCATTAGCACTCGGGTTTTTAGGCTCTTTGTTTGACATTGAAACCACAATTCTGTGTTTTCATCCACCGAGCCATCACGAAAACCGTTCCTTGGTTAAACGTTATGGAATAAAGCTTGTGCCGTATGATGAGTCATTCGAGTTATCTCAGTTTAGTGCATATAGTATTGTTGATTCTCAGAAATATCGCACACCTATTGACGCAGAGCTAGAAGAAGCTGGGATTCGATTCCTTGCTTTTATAGATCATCATAGAGAAGAATCCACTGCTCCCCCTGCAGCATTCGTTGATGTTCGAGAAACAGTAAGTTCCACAGCGGCTATTCTTTGCGAGTATCTACGCGAGGCTCGGCCAAAGGGGCTTGAGCCGGGAGAGCCTGAGCATGTTGTGCTTGCGACTGCGCTTTTGCATGGGATAAGAAGCGATACACAAAAATTTTTGTTGGCTACGCGTGCCGAATATGAGGCATCGGCATATCTTGCATCCTGTGTGGATTTTCAGGCGATTGAGAAGATAGAAAGCAAAGTTCTTACTTCTGGCGTGTTGGGGATGTTAGAGAACGCACTTACGCGAAGAAGAATGCATGATAACTTTATTTTCTCTGATGTTGGTTTTGTTAGGTCTATCGATCGTGATGGAATTCCACAAGCAACCGAATTATTGCTTGCGCGTGAAGGGACCGACACTGTTCTTGTCGTTGGCGTTGTGGATGGCAAGGTTATTGATGGGTCCCTTAGAACCAGTAGTGAAACTATAAGTCCAGACGAGTTTCTAAAGGGTTTCCTGGGGATTTCGCCAGAGAATGGGCAATATTATGGTGGAGGTAATCGAAGGGACAGAGGTGGTTTTCAAATACCACTTGGCTTTTTAGGACTGCATCAAGATAAGGAGCAGGTCTATAAGATGGCACTGCAAATTATTGAAAAATCACTCCTAGACTATATTGGAAAAGCCTCGAAGGCTACCTAGGGTCGAATTAAACAAAGGGACCAAATGTTTTTTAAAATTTCAATCCTGTACTAGTTTTAGACACCCAGTAGTCGCATCGATTACGTAGGGAACATTACTGATTTTGAGGCGATTTCGGCGTTTCGGAGCGCGATAAGAGACAGAGTAGTGATAAGTAGTTGAAAATATTGAGCTTCGAGTGCCCTCTAATTGTTTATTATCGGGCGTTTGAGCCAAGTTAAGCGACAATTTAGAGCGACAGTAAACCGCAAGGATTTTCAATGAGGTTTGTTTTCCACTTGCTATTGTATATACATTAGCATACAATAGCTTCTATGGAGTGGAAATGGGATGAAAATAAAAACTTGGTTAACTTTCGCAAGCATCAAGTTTGGTTTGAAGAGGCTCAAACTATTTGGGCTGATCCTGAATCAGTTGAGTTTTTCGACTTAGAGTACTCCTTAAAAAACGAAGATCGTTTTATTCGTGTAGGACATTCGACCAAAGACAGACTGCTCTTAGTGGTATTTTGTGAAAAAGCAGCAGGCGAAATAGTTCGAATTATTTCTGCACGAAAAGCAACACAAGCTGAGAGGAAAGAATATGAAGAAGGAATATAAATTAGGAGAGTTAAAAAAACGTCCAGGAGCAGTAAAAACTAGCTCTAAAGCCGCTAAAATTGCCATAAGCTTACGCGTTGATGGGGATTTGCTAGCGGATATTAAAACAGAAGCCGAGCGTTTAGGAATACCTTACCAAACTCTAATTGGCAGTATTTTGCATAGATATGCAAGCGGTGAACTCGTTGACCTAAAAGCTGTAAATATTGACGAATTTATTAGCCGAGCTTCTTAAAATACATATTGGACCAGCAGGGGCAATCAAAACCGTAGGTTTCTGTTCAAATGCCACCGCTGGTCCACCCTGCCTTTACCGGTGCCATCTTGAACACGAACCTTACGCCAGTCAGAACTAGGCAGTGCATTCAACTCTTCGACTTGTTTAATTAGACCCTATCTAGGGGTAGATAGAGTTTCTTTCTTTTCTTGCAGCAATGCAATAGCTCTTTTTTCTATTTCTAACTGCGTACTCGCGTTGTGTAATATTTCAGAATTTGGCTTGTTTTTTAACCCTAACTCCAGGGTTTTTTCTGCTAATTCGAGCTTCTTTTGTTTGATTTGAGTTTTAAACAAAAGTTGGATTATAGAATCATCTTTGAAATTACTTTCCTCTGCTAGTTTAGTTGCTAAGGCTTCGGCGTTTTCGAGAGCTTGTGCATCAAAGAAAGGGTCACTGCGTTTTAGAATGAACTCTACCAGTAAGATAGCACTTTCGCGGTCCGTTGGGTTTAACGAAACAAATAGCCTTAGAAGCTGAACTACTCTATTTTCAATTTCAAGTTTGATGCGGGGATCATCGGTAGTTTCGATTGTTGCAAGTTGTATCTTTATGAGAGCTTTCGCTGTAGGGGCGTAGTAAGGATTAAGCGCAAGGGCGCGCTCTAACGTTGCAAGTGCTTTTTGGTGCAACCCAAGTTCGAGCTGGCATTCTCCGATAAGATGTAATAACTCGTATTTAAGCTCATCAGTTCTCCAGCTGACCTCTTTAAACTCTGAGATGGCCTCTTCATATCTGGAGATAGATTTAAGTAAATTGGCGTGCCTAAAGAGAGCATATGGATTATTTGCTTTTTTTTCAACAGACTTTTGATACGCTGAGAGTGCTGAAGTGGTGTCGCCCAAGTGTTCATGTGTGAACCCAAGCAAAAATAATAACTCGTCGTGATAACCTCTGCTTAATTTTGATAAGAGCGTTTCAGCTAGGTTCTTCGCGGCCTCAAAACGCTCGATGGATTTTTCCTTTTCACCAAGATTTGCTAGCTCAATGGCGTCTACAATCAGCGTTGTTAGTGGTTTGAGTTTTGGTTGAAAAGCACTAGTCGTAGGTTGGTAATTAAGAAACGAGCTCGCTGTGTTGACTATAGGTGCCTGTACCTCTTGGCTATCTGCGGTTGGTGACAAGAAGAGGTTGGTTGCTAATGTAATAGCTACAAAAGTAGAAAAAAGTAATGAGTTCAAAGAGTTATTCCAATTTTGGTTTCAAGTATGCTAAGCCGTCAGCTGATGATTGCTTGCCAAGCCATTTATTTGTCTTTTGATATCGCATTTGACGAAATTCAGGCTAGGAGTGCAGATTATCATGCTTAGCGTAAGATTGCATAGTAGAACTAGCGATAATTAATAGTCGTTTTGTGTTTTGCTGCATCTTAAGTTGAGATGAAATCTAGCATTTTTTAGTTGTCCTTTTTGTAGGGAGTTATTCTGAGGCAAATGAGTGAAGGAATAGGCGAAAAGCCAGACCGCAAGAGAGTTTTGGTTGTAGATGACGAGGCGAATGTTCGTGAGTCGTTAAAACTAATTCTCAACAGGACCTATGACGTCGAGGTAGCAGAGACGGGGGAAGGAGTTTTGGATAAGCTCCGAAGTGTTGCGGAGAGTTTCTCTAGTGTCTCTAGTTCCTCTAGTGAGCCCAAAGGTAGCATCTCAGTGTTTCCTGATATGATCCTTCTTGATGTTATTATGCCGGGGTGTGATGGGCTTAAACTACTTCAAGATATTAAGGTTGATTATCCAGAGCTTCCAATCATAATGCTTACAGCCAATAGGACAGTTAAGACAGCGGTTCATGCGATGAAAATTGGCGCGGTTGATTATTTAAATAAGCCATTTGATGTAGATGAGCTATTAAATAGAATAGAGGAAACTCTATCTGACTCAGCACATGACAAATCCTCATCCAAGCAGGTCGTTACCTTGCGCCATTCTCGACCGAACCTTCCAGAAGTCGAGGGTGATTTTGGTTCCATGGTAGGGCGGCACCCATTGGTAAGGGAACTGTACAAGAAAATTGAACAAGTTGCCGTGCGTGACACTACAGTATTAATTACCGGGGAGTCTGGAACTGGTAAGGAGCTGGTTGCTAGGGAAATTCATAAACACAGTCCACGAGCTTCGGGACCTTTCGTGCCACTAAACTGCGCTGCAATTCCAGAGACTTTGATTGAATCAGAGATTTTTGGTCATGAGAGAGGTTCCTTTACACATGCGATTGAAAAAAGAATTGGACATTTTGAGTTAGCCGACAAAGGAACATTATTTTTAGATGAAATAGGGGAGCTCAGTTTGCCAGTGCAGGTTAAGATGCTGCGTTTTTTGCAGGATCAGGAGTTTTATCGAGTTGGTCGTTCTAAGCCTATTCGTGTTGATGTTCGCATTGTTGCTGCTACAAATAGAAGTTTAGAGAAAGCAATAGAGGAGGGGAAGTTTCGGCAGGATTTATATTATCGAGTCAATGTAGTCGCTTTGGAAATACCACCTCTGAGAGAGAGAGCCGACGATATTTCAATGCTGATAAATTTCTTTATTGACCGCATGTCTAGTCTTTATGGTGGTCGCCATCCAAGTGTTGCTACTGAAGCGCTTGAAGTATTAAAGGCTTACCCCTGGCCAGGTAATGTAAGGGAGTTAGAAAATGTTACTGAAAGTATTTTAGCTCTTTCGTCAAATGAAGAGA
This sequence comes from Phascolosoma agassizii, assembly GCA_035593235.1. NCBI lineage: Eukaryota > Metazoa > Annelida > Sipuncula > Phascolosomatiformes > Phascolosomatidae > Phascolosoma > Phascolosoma agassizii. The sequence goes on from JAVJHY012003387.1 coordinate 16,457, forward strand.
TTGTGCCGGATGATATACCGGTAAGAATTCGACATGCTGGGGGAAGTAATCGTAGTAACTTGAAGCAAAATGTTTTAGACGGCATTATCCCCTTTGAAGAGGCGGAGAGAGCTTTTGAAAAAGACCTTATAGTTAAAGCGCTAGAGAAGACTAATTATGTCCAAACACGAGCAGCCGAGCTGTTAGGAATAAGTAGACGAATATTAAAATACAAAATGGATAAGCTAGGACTTGGTGATAAGCCAGACCCAGACATCGCGAATCCAGCTAACAACTAAAAGCCCCTATGCCGCATGTTCTGACTCAAAAGTTACGCTTGCACCTAAAATAGGAGCAGGATTTATTTAAGGCGTAGATATAAATCTACTGTTTAGGCTGTATTTTTCGCCCGTAGGTTACTTCACCTTTGTCGATGCGAACTGAAAATCCACACTCAGAATCAATGCAAGCCCAGGCTTTATAAGTAACAGCTGCGCCTTCTTGCCCATAATCCGACAGTGGAAGTAATATACCTGAATCACACTTGAGACACTTAGGAAACTGCATCCTCTCCTCCATACAACACCCTACAGAATTCAACGTTAATACAATTAATACATACCTATCAAGAACTACCCTTCCTGATTAGTTATTAAACCTTGTAGACAGAAAAGCACATGTCTCTACATATTTCAAGTTGCAGTTGAAATAACCTGAATAAGTGCATAGCTTGTGCTTGTCGCGTGGTTTCTTGGTATTGCCGTGATAAAAGCAAACTTTAATAAGCAGCGACCCAATACCTAACCTATAGAGTATTTTAGTCTATGACTTTACTAAGATGTCTGGCTCCTGCAAAGCTCAACTTGACGTTAAGGATAGTTGGTAAGTTAAAAGAAACAGGATTTCATTTGCTTCACTCAGTCTTAGTGCCGATCTCTTTGTATGACGAAATTACACTGGATGTAATCCAAGGTGGGAGAGGAGTCGAGTTTGAATGTATATTTTCTGAGTCGTTAGGTAGGTATTTGGAGGTTGCTAGCCAGTATGACCAGGGGTTGGTCGTGGATATGCATAATATTGCGTGTTCGTCTAATCTTGCGGTACGCGCTGCGAAAGCAATGCTGAGTTCTGCAGGATTGAGTAAGCAAGTTGGTCTAAAGATAGTCTTAAAGAAGACAATCCCATTCCAAGCTGGGCTCGGTGGAGGCAGTTCTGACGCTGCTGCAGTGATTACTGCTGTTAATCAGTTGTTTAACCTTGAATTTTCTTTAAAAAAACTCTATAAGATTGGCGCAAGTATCGGGTCTGATGTTCCGGCAATGCTGTCTGGGGATATTGTATTCATGTACGGCACTGGTGACAAAATACAGCCGTTAAGTGGGCTACGGTGGCCTGACTATCTGCAGTGTTTGAGTTCAGTCGGTATTGTTATTGTGAAGCCGTTTTGTGGTGTAAGTACGCAAGAGGCGTACGCAGAGATTGGGAAAACCCGACTAAATTTACCAACTTTTAGCGTCTCTGCTTACGATACTCACTGTGCCCAAATGTCAGAGGATGAGCTTTCTAGTTTAGGGTTTTCTGCTAAAAAATTGGGACAAGGTGTAGATGTAGATTGCGAACTGGGGTATGAAGCTTCTCGCAGACAGAGTTTATCAGATGATATGAGGGAGCAGAATTTTGAGGAATTTTGTTCTTTACTTGCTAATGACTTTGAGCCGGTAGTAAGAAAGAGTAGTTCTGAGGTTGATAGGTTGTTTAATGTGCTTTTCGAGGAAGGTGCGCGTAAGCCACTTCTTGCGGGTAGTGGTAGTAGCGTTGCTTGCTTTGAGAGCAGTGTTGAGGATGCTCACGAGCTCAGTGAAAGGTTGAAACGAATTTGGCCTAACTGGTATGTTTCGGTTGTGCAGCCAGTTTTGAAGTTATTACCTTGGGCGGTAGCCAAGCGGTAAGGCACCAGGTTTTGATCCTGGCATGCGGAGGTTCGATCCCTCCCCGCCCAGCCATTTGATGAACGGTATAAGTAGTGTACAGATATGAGAGGACACTTTTCCATTATTTCTGGTCGTTCCAACCAGAAGCTCGCTTCTCAAATTGCAAAGGCGGCTGGGGTCGAGCTGCGCGCTTGTGATGTGCGAAGATTTAGTGATGGTGAGCTCAGTGTTGAGGTGGGTGCCAATGTGCGTGGCGACGATGTATTTGTTATTCAAAGCACGTCTACGCCGGGCAATGACCACTTAATGGAGCTTCTCATTATAATGGACGCATTAAAGCGCGCGAGTGCGATGCGTATTACGGCGGTGCTGCCGTATTTTGGTTACGCGCGGCAGGATCGAAAGGTGCGTCCGAGGGTTCCGATTACGGCGAAGTTAGTTTCTGATTTAATCGTGACGGCTGGAGCGAACCGAGTACTTACTATGGATTTGCATGCTGGTCAGATCATGGGGTTTTTTAATATCCCTGTGGATAATCTATACGCTATGCCGGTTCACTTGAAGTACATACGTGAACATTACGATAACAAGGATTATTGTATTGTTTCTCCCGATGCAGGAGGAGTGTCACGTGCCAGGGCTTACGCAAAAAGGCTTGGGGATGCCGATTTAGCTATTATTGATAAGCGGCGAACATCTCCCAATGAAGTAGCCGAAATGCATGTTGTTGGTGATGTGCGTGGAAAAGTAGCTGTTATTGTGGATGACATAGTGGATACCGGAGAAACGTTGATGAAGGCGGCAACAGCGCTTCTAGATGCAGGGGCCATAGAAGTCAGTGCGTGTGCAACGCATGGTGTGCTTTCAGGAAGGGCCAAGGAGCGGATTCCCGATAGCAATATTTCAAGGTTAATAGTTACCGATACTATCTATCATTCTGATTTATCAGAAGATAGTGGGTGTATTGTGCAATTGTCAGTTGCGCAGCTGATTGGTGAAGCTATCGCACGCATTCATCAGGAAGATTCGGTGAGTGTATTGTTTGACGATGAATAAGGGAGAGTAACCAAGAGTGAAACCAGTTATTGTAGAAGTGTCAAATAGAAGTGAGCACGGTGCTTCAGCATCGAAGCGCCTTCGGAAAAATGGGTTTATTCCCGCTGTGATTTATAGCAAGGGTAAAGAAGCGCTGAGTTTGATGATTGATGAGCTTCATTATTCAAAAACTGTTGGCGTCTCTCAGGCGGCGCAACTGTTTGAATTTAAAAGCGATGCTGAAGATATTAATGGCTTAGCGGCTCTTGTAAAAAAAGTACAGCGTGAGCCTATAAAATCAAAAGTGTTGCACGTTGATTTTTATTTAGTGACAGAGGATCATAGCCTCACGGTTTCAGTGCCAATCAGTTTGAGTGCGGTGTCTCCAGCGATTAAGCAGGGTCTTGCGGTTTTGAATCATATTACTTACGAGGTTGAGGTGCAGTGCGTGCCGCGCGAAATTCCTTCTTCTCTTGAGCTTGACATAAGTAATTTAAATGGGGGGGAATCCCTTCATGCTGGTGATATACCTCTTCCGAGTGGTCTTGTACTAAAGAGTGATCCCAAGCTGACAATTGTCAGTGCGATAGCAAAACGGCAAGATAGTAGTTCTGCAGAAGAAAAAGAGGCTTCCGAAGACACAGCAGAGGATGCAGCACAGGGTGCTTCTAAAGAGGGTTCTTAGGATTCGCTAAATTTTCACCGGAGCTTGTAGGCTTTTGGGGGCGCACTTGTTTGCCATTGTCGGCTTAGGAAATCCTGGATCTCAGTATGCTCAAACTCGTCACAATGCGGGCGTGTGGGTGTTGGAGGAGCTGTGTCGAGGCATCGAAAAGGTCGACCGTATTGGTTTGCCCCCGCTTCAGTGGCAGCAAAACTTTAGTGGTCGGTACAGTATATGCCAGTTTGCTGGTAAACGCTGCGTTTTAGTGCTTCCACAGACGTATATGAATGAGAGCGGCAAGGCAGTTTCTGCGGTGTGTCGGTTTTTTAAAATAGATGTATCTGAGCTGATTGTAGTTCACGATGAGCTTGATTTTCCCGCTGGTGTCATGCGTGTAAAAAGGGGGGGAACCAGTGGTGGACACAAGGGTGTACAGGATATCATCCGTTGTATGGGTGGGGATGATTTTTGTCGTATCCGAGTTGGGATTGGGCATCCAAGTCAGGTTCAGACTGGCCAAAACGTGAATAACCAGTCGTATAGTGGGGATGTTAGCAATTGGGTGTTAGGTCGTCCGGATGGAACCGAGAAGGAAATATTTGAACGGGCCGTTGTTGAAGCGTGTGCTGCTATAAGGGCTCTTGTCGAGGATGGTATCGAAGTTGCGCAACAGCGATTTAATAAGAGAGCTACGTGACTTGGGTCAGATTGTGTGTTAGAAGGCGTTGCTTACTTTAACCTAAGAAGTATAAGAATTATAGATTTCAAGGAGGATACTCAAGAATGAATTTTGCAGGCATCTTATTGGCATATGTAGCTCCCATCGCTGCTATTTTCGGCCTTCTGAGCGCTTATCGCTTATATCAAGGTTTCGTTAAGGATTCAGACGGCACGGATAAGATGCGTGAGATAGCCGAGCATATCTTTGTCGGTTCTAAAACATTTTTGATTGCAGAAGGTCGTTGCCTGGGTATTTTTGTAATCGTCGTATTTGCACTAATTTGTCTCACCCCAGCGCTTGGACCAAAAACCGGATTGGCGTTTCTTCTGGGTGCAGCTTGTTCGGTTACCGCAGGTCTTTCCGGCATGATGGCTGCAACTAAAGCTAATGTTCGTACCGCTGCTCGTGCTTCTGAGAAGAATCAGCCGGAAGCGCTGTATACAGCCTTTAGTGGTGGAGCGGTGATGGGACTTGCTGTCGCGAGCCTTGGGCTACTGGGAGTGGGTGTGCTTTTCTTCTACTTTGGCGCACAGTTTTTGAGTGGAGACACTCATGCATTCAAGCACATTTCGGGCTTTGCCATGGGTGCATCGTCGATTGCACTGTTTGCTCGTGTTGGAGGTGGAATTTACACAAAGGCTGCTGATGTTGGCAGTGACCTGGTCGGGAAAGTCGAAGCAGGTATACCTGAGGATGACCCTCGTAACCCTGGCGTTATTGCAGATAATGTCGGTGACAACGTAGGTGATGTTGCCGGAATGGGTGCAGATATTTTTGAGTCTTACGTAGGTGGTATCATTGCTACCATTGCTATTGCGCTAACACTTTCCCCAGAGCGGATTGCTGAGCTTACAAATTTTGCAAGTGGGGATGTGCTCAAAGAGCATAGAATGGCCCTTATGGGGACACCTCTTGCTCTATCTGTTATTGGCCTATTGTCTTCTATTGTTGGTATTCGGTCTATGAAGACACTTAAGGACAGTGACCCAAGTGCTGCTTTACGTAAAGCTACTATTAACTCAGCAGTTTTGTTTTTGGCAGGGGCTTTTGTTTTCTTTGCTGTAACAAGTGTGAGCCTTTCTGTGTGGATAGCTGTAATTGCTGGGACTGTTGCTGGGATAGCTATCGGTCTGTTCACAGAGTATTACACATCAGGTAAACCCGTTTATGGAATTGTTGAGGCATCAAAAACAGGCTCAGCCACTAATATTATCAGTGGCTTATCGGTTGGCTTTCTCAGTGTAGGAGCTCCGGTTATATGCATTTGTTTAGCAATCATTACTGCAAATCACTTCGCTGGCCTATACGGAATTGGTATTGCTTCTGTCGGTATGCTAGCGACCGTTGGTGTGACGATGAGTGTAGATGCCTATGGTCCAATTGCCGATAACGCTGGTGGCATTTCAGAAATGGCAGGGCTTGGAGTAGAGACACGTCAGATTACAGATCGGCTCGATAGTTTGGGGAATACAACTGCAGCAATTGGAAAGGGGTTTGCTATTGGCTCAGCGGCTTTGACAGCTCTGGCGCTTTTCTCAGCGTATACTCAAGCAGTTCCAAATGGTGTCACGGTAAGCCTGATAAACCCAAAAGTTGTTGTCGGATTGCTGATAGGAGCTTCTTTGCCGTCATTAATTGCTGCTCTTACTATGACATCGGTGGGCAAAGCAGCTTCAGCGATGGTGGAAGAAATCAGAAGGCAGTTTCGCGAAACGCCCGGTTTGTTAGAGGGGAAAGAAGGGGTAACAGGAGATCATGCTCGCTGTGTTGAAATTTCAACAAAAGCGGCGTTAAAAGAAATGGTATTACCAGGGGTGGTTGCCGTTGTCGCTCCGCTCATCGTCGGCTTTTTGCCGTTTTTAGGTGCCGAAGCGCTTGGAGGTATGCTTGCTGGGGCGCTAGTGACTGGTGTTGTATTAGCTCTTTTCCTGGCTAATAGTGGTGGTGCATGGGACAATGCCAAGAAGCTCATTGAGTCGGGTGAAATTGATGGTGAGAGCAAAGGCACTGAGTCTCACAAGGCAACAGTAATTGGAGACACGGTTGGGGATCCTTTTAAGGACACTTCTGGCCCTGCTATGAATATCCTGATAAAACTGATGTCGATTGTTGCTTTAGTTATTGCTCCATTGCTGGTATAAGGTTTAGCGATATTGCGCGTGTGATGAGTCACTTAAGATGAAGAGTTTACGCTTAAAGAGGTATTTATGAATAGAGATTATGAGGCGGTAGTTCTGCTGGATGCGAATCTTGATGAGGAAGCTGTCAAGGCAGAGATTTCAAAAATTGAAACTGTCGTTAAGCAGCACAAAGGTGAGTTCAAGAAAGTTGATATTTGGGGGCGAAGGCATTTGGCTTACCAAATACAAAAGAAAGAATTTGCTATTTATGTGCTTATTGTTCTGGATGGTGATGCCCAACTGGTTTCGAACCTAGAAAGGCAGCTGAAGATTAATGACAGTGTCTTGCGGTTTTTGTTTGTTCTTAAAGATAAATACGCTCCAGATCTTGCCATTAAAGTTACTGAGCAGGTAGAAGCGGATGATGATGCCACTCCGAGTGGTGATACGACAGGTGACGCTTCGAAAATAAGTCCGAAAGAGCAGACAGGTGAGGCTTCAGCCGTAGGGTAGAGAGATGAGAGTTATACTTACAAATGATGTTGTTGGCGTGGGTGATATTGGCGAGACAGTTAATGTTAAGGCTGGCTTTGGTCGTAACTATCTTATACCGCGAGGGCTTGCGTTCGAGTCCGATGCGCGTAGTGCTAAGGTCATTGAGCATAAAATGCGGCACATTGTGGCTAAGAAGAGTAAACTCAAGGTCGATGCACAAGGTGCAGGAGCTCAGTTAAGTGATTTGGTTGTTGAGCTTAAGCTTAGAGTTGGTGAAAGTGGAAAGGTGTTTGGCTCTATCGGTACTCGTGACATAGCTCGCGAGCTAGTGAGTTTGGGTTTTGACATCGATCGTCGGCGTATTGTTTTATCAGATCCTATTCGACGTACTGGGGAGCATAAGGTTCCAGTTAAGTTGCACCCTGAAGTCTCGGTAGAAGTATCTGTGCATGTTGGTGAAATCGCGCCAACCAAAAAAGAGCAAGAGCAAGATATCGATAGAGCTCGAGAAGCATTGGAAAGAGCGCCTAAAGAGGAGGAGGACCTAGACATGGATGATTATGGTCTAGATGATGAGTAGGGACCACGTCAAAGGGCTCTAGTCTTGTGTCCATCCTAAAGCTTATTGGATATATGTTAGCTGCTTTTTTGTTGCCAGTTCTATTATCACTTTTTCTTGTTTCGCTATTTTTTGGAAGTTCTGACGCAACTACTGCTCTTAGGTCAAGAGATAACGTGTCAGAATCCACTTTAGGTGAGTTAAAGCCTGATGTGGAGCCTATCGCCAGTGGCACGTCATTTGCTGTGGTTAAATCAGATGGGTGGCTCGATCCCGACAAAAATAGTAAGTTTTTTGTCTCGTTCAATGTTCGATTTGATAAACTTCCTCCAATTGGAATGCGGCATAATATTGTTTCCAAGTATGCTGCGAAGACGCATCCTTACCCAGGATGGGCTGTCGCATTGCATCGTTTGAAAACGTCGATGAGACCGGAAGTATATTTGCGTGGAATAAATGGAAATGGTGGTTGGTTTACGTTTGATAATATTTCTGTTGTTCCGGATACATGGTACGCTTTTTCTCTAGTGATGAAATCAGATGAGTTTGTTAGTTTATACGTTCAGAATCTAGGTAATTCAGAAGATGGTGAAGGTGCCGTCGGGTCTACGACACATCTTGGAGCTTATGATATTTCTAGAGTGCATGTCACTAAAACTGAATCTGATTTATATTTAGGTACGATTCGCAAGGGGCCAAAGGGATTTATGGGAGAGGTCAACCACGTTCTTTTGGCGCGTCCTACGAAAATGGCTGATGTGGCCGATAAAATGAAGTCATTTCTGACAGGTGGCCCATTGAGTGTTGTTGAACGATTTGATAATGATGAGATTTATTTATGGATGACCGGTCGAGGACGGGATGAGAGTAAATACGCTCGCCGGATTGAGTTTACGGGTCGCCCCTCATGGCGAGTAACTCAATAAGGTTTCTTGTTGCGCTTGTGCTCGGCGCTTCGTTTGTTATATATTTCGTAAGCCTGAAAACACTTCCTGTTTTCATAATTTACATATCGCTAGCTACAGCTTTTATTGCGTTAATAGTTGCGTTGTTTAGAAGTCAAGCATCCTTTTTTCTTTTAGGAGTTTTGATATGCATTATGCCTATTTTTGGCGCTGGGGCTCTGAGTGTCGTCATTGCGTCGTGGGTGTTAGGAAGAGGCTTATTGTTATGGCGAAAGTCAGAAGTCTCACGAGAAGTCTCACCAGAACATCGCTCACCAGAACATCGATTTTCTCGTTACAGTCTTGCCCTATATGGCTTTGTCCTGTTGATTGTATCGCAAGTTGTGTCTGCATCGATGACGTTTATCACTGACTTCGATTCACTGCTACTCTCCTCTATATTTTACTCTGGGCGTTTGATTGGGTTGTACCATTTTTTTACTCACAATGCCCTGAGTTGGTTTGGTGCATTACAGAGCATTACTGCTTGGTTTATCTCCTTTGCCTTATTGTTGGTGATTGGTCGTAGTGTCGAAGAAAAGGACGAAAATGGTTTTTTATATGGTCTTCTCTTTGGCGTATTTTTAGCGTCTCTATACGGGTTTTGCCAAGTATTTGGACTACACCCTCTTTTTGATATAAACCGAGCGCCTTTTTGGCTTTATGTCGGAAGGTACAGTGCTAGTTTTTCAGATCCGAATGCTTTTGGTCTTATGACTACCATGCTCGTGCCAATTCTTATTTGGGTGGGGAAATACAGAAGCTCTAGGTGGGGATATTTGCTCGGTAGTTTCATGCTTTTGTGTGTGGTGGTGTGGTCTGGGTCCCGGAGCTTTTGGCTTGGGATGTTCTTGTGGTTATTGTGGTTTGTGTATCAGAAGCTTCAAGCAAGCAATCGCTTCAGATGTAAAGGCCTAGTTCTTGGTTTTATTGTTTTTTGTCTAGCACTTGCTGTTCTTGGAGAGCCTCGAGTTAATCGTAATTTGCAAGAGGCCTTTCGCGTCCCTGGGGTATCTAGGATGCTAAAAACTCTCAATTGGGATTATGCCGAAGAAATGTTTGCAAGTCGTGTGGTATTCAGCCGCATTGCATTGAAAGTTATAAGTGAGAATGCAAGTTTAGGCGTAGGCTTGAATCGGTTTCAGAGTTTGGCTGGTAATACGGCGAGTAAACTTGGTATTGAACTTAATGGGTGGCAAGATAATGCAAATAATTTCTATTTGCATGTCTTAGCGAATCAGGGATTCATCGGGTTGTGGGTGGTTCTTTGTGCATTGCTACTTTTTACTTATTCGCTTGCCGTTTACTCAAAGAAACCCGTAAGGGGCATACCAGATTGTGTTCAACCCAATTGGTGGAACTTCTCTAGAGTATCCTTATCAATTTTTGTTTTATTACTTTTTACAGGACCACATATTCATTTTGATGAGGTTCGCTACTTTGTCTGTGTCCTATTAGCTCTTGGTGTTCGTAGTGCAGATAGAGCAGGTGCCGAAGTAGTGGTTGGAAGGGTTAGAAAGGTAGTATTAGTTTCTCTTGGGTCTTCGATATTACTTTTGTCGGTAGCCGTTTTTATGATTGTTGGGAAAGAGTATCCGATACAGGATCGAGGTCTTTATAATTTTGAGCAAGGTCAGAGGGGAGTAGGAGATAGAGTTGTTTGGACTGGAGGGAATGCGCAAATATCATTTTGTGCGCCACCTGATGATAATATAACCTTTGAGTTGCGTGCCCTTCATCCAGATATTGGTATTAGGCCAGTTAGGGTTGGATTTTCTTGGCTGATTACTGAAGGGGAGCAATTGAAGGCGTCTGAGGACATTATGTTACGGGATGCGTCTTGGCAAAAAGTGTTGCTAAATGCTAGCAAAAATCAAAGTGATGGGCATCAAGTGCTAGGGCTTACGGTCGATCGTCTTTGGAGTCCCAAAGCCGCAGGTTTAGGAGCAGATGCTCGCCAGTTAGGGGTAATGCTGCGTTGGCCAAAGCAAGCATGTCATTAGTATAGAGGTGAAAATGCAGAAATCCGGTTTAGTCGAATGTGTCCCAAATGTAAGTGAGGGGCGCGACATTGAGAAGATTAATTCTATTGTAAATGCATGCTCGCAAGTAAGCGGAGTTAATCTTCTTCATGTTGATTCTAGCGAAGATGCTAATCGCACGGTTGTAACGTTTGTCGGGCAGCCGCATGCAGTACTTAGTGGAGCGTTTAGATTATATCAGAAGGCTCATCAAGTCTTAGACATGCGTTTACATTCCGGAGCTCATCCTAGAATCGGAGCAATCGATGTGTGTCCATTTGTTCCTCTTGATGGTGCCGGTATGGAATTAGCTGTGTCCTTGGCGCGGCAGTTGGGTGACACTGTAGCTTCGGAGCTAGGAGTGCCGGTGTTTTTTTATGATAGGGCGGCTATTTCAAAAAAGCACGTCAATATGGCTAATATTAGAAGAGGCGAGTTTGAAGGTCTCACTAGTCGCTTTAGCGAGTTGTCATTGGTTCCAGATGTTGGTCTTTGTAGAGTTCATGAGACTTTTGGTGTTACCGTGATTGGTGCGCGGGATATTTTGATTGCTTTTAATATCGATTTGGATACAACGGATATACAAGTTGCAAAAAAAATTGCAGCGGAAGTTAGAGAAAGTGGTGGGCGTGTTAGGAACGAATTAGGTGAAAGTGTTCGAGTTGCTGGGCTTTGTAAGAGCGTAAAAGCGATTGGGTGGTTTATGAAGGCTTATGGATACTGCCAAGTGTCTACCAACTTAACCAATTACAGAGTTTCCGGATTGCATGATGTGATGGAGGCATTAAAAAAAATATCTACTAAATACGGAGTGGCGCCTACAGGGAGTGAAATTATTGGACTTGTGCCAGAGGCTGCATTACTCGATGCCGGTCTGTATTACGAACAAAAGCGCGGGGTCAATACTAACGAATTATCAAAGACTGCTTTGATTGGTTCGGCAATCGATATGCTTGGTTTATCAAATCGTACAGAGTTTTCTGCAGATAAGAGATGTTTGGATTATTTGTGCGCGCTATAGATAACACTCCGCTCCTACGGGCCAGCATACTCAGGGCATGCGCGACGAACTGAAGATAAGGATACGCACTACAGTTTACGTTACTTGTAGGCTCTTAGTATTCATCAGAGTATGTCGGTCACGTCATCTACATCTACCGTCAAAGTATACCCGACTCGTAATACTGTCGCTCTTTGACACTACAGATAAACGCTGGTATTACCGGCGTTTTGTTCGCCTATATGAAAATGAGTGATGTGACGTGAGTTACTCAAATATTTATGTACTGCTGAACGAAGAATGCCGGTACCTATGCCGTGTATGACCTCAATTTTAGAAGTATTATGGAGAAGAGCGTTGTCAATTGCGCTTTCTAGGCGCGCAATAGCTTCGGAGGCAATTAAGCCGTGAAGGTCGAGTGTGGTAGTTTTGGCATTATTACTGACTTTGATATGCCCACTGTTGCAAGCTCTCTTTCTAGAGGTCTTTTTTACTTTGGTGGCTGGTGCGGGTTTTAGTTTCGTTTTATGGACCCAAAGCGTTAAAATCCCGTGGGATAGCAGATATTCTCCCTTTTTGTTAGGTCCTTCTAATACCGTTAGAAGAGTTCGAATTCCTGGGGCATGAACCCTGTCACCAACAGAGAGATTGTAATGTGTTTCATTCATTGTTCCATTGTTCGCAAAAGCTTGGGCTAGAAATCCCTCGTATGTATACAAGTATACTCAAGTTTGTATCTTGCGCAATGTAGTGTGGATAGTTAGTCTTACATAAAGCTGATGTTTAGGCATGGAATCACGCGAGTATTGTTATTTATAGAGGGTGTTATGAGTTCTGAGCGAGTTGCTATCATTAGTGGCGTAAGGACGCCATTTGTAAGGGCTGGAACTAAGTTTAATGAACTGTCTTTTCAAAATCTTGGAGCTCATGTTCTTAAGTCTTTGGTTAAACGCTCAGAAATTGACCCTAAGAGTATTGATGAGTTCGTGTTTAGTACGGTGCTGTTAGACCCACGCACTCCCAACTGGGCTAGAGAAATTCTTTTTGAGGCTGGGCTTCCTAAGAGTATTTATGCTCATTCTGTCTCTAATAACTGTATATCTGGGTTAGTGGCTATTACGTCCAGTGCGGAACGCATTCGTTTAGGTATGTCTACATGCGCAATAGCGGGTGGAAGTGAATCAATGTCGAATCCACCCTTATTGTTTAGTAAAGGGGCGTCGAAGATATTTACGCGCTTGTTTCGTGCAAGAAGCTTTGGCGATAAAGCAAAGCTCATGATGTCGCTTCGCCCAAAACATTTTGTTCCTTGCCCCCCCTCTGTTACTGAGCCTTCGACAGGACTTACGATGGGGCAGCATATGGAAATTACCGCTAAAGAGCTCTCGATAGAGCGCCAAGTGCAGGACCAGATAGCGTTAGATAGTCATCGCAATGCTCATGCTGCAAGCGAAGATGGACGTTTGACTGGGGAGATAGAGCCTCTTGCTGGAGTTACAAGAGATTTAATTGTTCGGCCGGCTACATCCATGGAGAAACTTCAGTCACTTCGGCCTGCATTCGATACTTCTGGCGGCGGCACACTGACTGCTGGGAATTCGAGTTCACTCACTGACGGCGCTTCGGCAGTTCTTCTAATGAGCGAAAGTCGTGCAAAAACGGAGGGACGGGAGCCTTTGGCTTTTATTTCAGACTATCAATATGGCGCTATTGACCCTAATGACGGATTGCTTATGGCTCCGGCAGTTGTTGTTCCTAGATTGCTCTCGCGTCTTGGTTTGACATTTGATGACTTTGACCTGATTGAGATTCATGAGGCGTTTGGTGCCCAAGTTGCTGCAAACATTAAAGCTTGGGAGCAGGGGTGGAAGGAGGAGCCCGTTGGAAAGCTCGATAGAGCAAAGGTCAATACCCTTGGTGGATCGATTGCTATTGGGCATCCTTTTGCCGCCACCGGAGGGCGGATGCTTACAATGCTCGCCAATGAAATGCATCGCCGCTACGCCAAGCGGGGTTTAATAAGCATTTGTGCGGCAGGGGCCATGGCGGGTGCTATGGTGATTGAGCGAGACTGAGCCCCAGCAATTCTAAAAGTAGCGATTTTGGCCAATCTTGGCACCCCGGAAGATTGCTCCGGTCCTCGCAATTTCCGGGG
>JAVJHY012004451.1:0-30078 GCA_035593235.1 Phascolosoma agassizii
GGGTGTCATAGTTGCCGCGTGGGGTAATGACGGGTCGTTTAAGAACCGGTCGAGGATGATGTTAGAAATGATTCCGGATTTGATGTGTCTGAAAATAAACAAGAGCGGCGAGCCTGCTCACCCTCTTTACCCTCACATCCACCGCGGTCGCTTCTACACCGGCCATACGGTGTCGTGTGGATCTGGACCGACCTGTTCTGCCTGCGGGTCTGGACCAAACGGCCATCGTCAAGGTATCCCTTGATGCTCCGGACATACCGCGCACCTCCGAACGACCTGCTGTCAATCTGACCCTGGTCGTGGACCGATCTGGTTCCATGAGTGGAAGCAAGATGGAAAAAGCCAAGGAAGCTGCTATCGAAGGTTTACGACGCCTCGCGGAACGGGACATGTTTTCTCTCGTGATCTACGACCATGAAGTGAACACCCTTGTGCCTGCCCAGTCAGCCACCTACACAGAATGGATCGAATCCAACATCCAAGGAATCCGCCCACGCGGAAACACAGCGTTATTCGGTGCAGTCAGCCAAGGTGCGGCGGAAAACCGAAAGAATGCAACCGGCGCCTATGTCAATCGAATCATTCTGTTGTCAGATGGTTTGGCCAATGTGGGCCCCAGTTCACCTTCGGATCTGGCGCGACTCGGCGCTGCTCTTTTGAAGGAAGGCATCTCGGTCACAACGATTGGCATCGGCACGGATTTCAACGAAGACCTAATGGTGCAATTGGCGGAGCGGAGCGACGGGAATCACTATTTCGTCGAGTCCAGCGCAGACCTACCGCGTATTTTTGCCTCTGAACTAGGCGATGTACTGAGTGTCGTGGCTCGTAGAGTGGTCATTGAAGTGGACTGTCCAAACGGGGTTCAACCGATCCGCATTATCGGACGCGAAGGACACATCCAGAATGGCAAAGCACAGATACAGATGAACCAGCTTTACGGGGGCCAGCAAAAATATGCCCTGATTGAGGTAGCCGTACCAGCCCATGATTCCGGTACCGTTCAATCTCTTGCCGTGGCTCGCATCTCGTACCAGAATGCGCTGATCGAAAAAGAAGAGGTGGCACAGGCGGACGTCCGCGTACACTTCACAGAAAAGCAGGAGGACGTGAAGAAGGCACAGAATCGCGAGGTGCAAGCTGCGGTACTCAGCAACAAAGCCGCAGAAATTCGAGACGAGGCCCTGGATTTATACAATGACGGAAAAGCGAATGAGGCGGCCGCCTATATTGAGTCGAATGTGCAAACCCTTGAAATAGACTTCGCCGATGCACCGGAAGCGGCGAAAGGTCTGTCTCTTCTGAGAAGAGATGCCCAAGAGTTCAAGGATGTACAGATCAGCCCGGCTCGCAAAAAACAAATTCGGTCCACCAGCTACAAGACTCGCAGTCAACGCGGTTCACACGAAGAAAAGTGAAAACCCCAGGAAACATGGATAGCGATGCAGGGTAGCACGGTAAAACGACCGTGGATGATGGTAGCGGCTTGGCTGTTGTTGTTGGTAGCCACACTGGTCATGGGTCGTCTCGCTCTTCGACTTCTTGCAACGGAACAAGAGCAGGTCGCAGAAGCTGCTGTTCGAGCTACAGAGACACGAGCAAGAAACATTGCCGAATCCATGAACTTGGCGATCTACGATGTGAAACAAGGGTTGCTCAACACGTTATCTGATATGAATGACGCGGATCCCGTGCCGGACCTGATCCAATGGAAGCTACGGCACCCTCTGATCCGAAACATATTCGTTTGGCGCGCGGATCATGGTCTTGTTGTGCCAAATCCCGACCATATGGCCAGTGACGAAGAAGAGCGGTTCGCCCGTCAATTCAACCCACTCTTCACTGGCACCGCCTCGTGGGATTCACCAGCGCCCGATCACGTCGTACAAACACCTGATGACAGTGAGTATGTTCGTCGATCCTATGTGAGCCGCCAAAAACTTCGCCAACTGGCCACCGCACCAGCCACGGCGATCGAAGTAGAACCCACCCAAACTGATCAAGCATCTGGCTGGATTCCATGGTTTTCCGACAATGAGCTTTCTCTGCTAGGTTGGCGTTCTGATGCTGGAAACAACAAACGCTTCGGCTTCGAAGTCGAACTGATGGCCTTGGTGTCGCGTCTACTGGATAGTTTACCCAAGGATCCACCGGACGGGCACGTCTACACGTTGCGCGATGGACTCGGTCACATCGTCTATCAAACAGGACCTGGCCTCGTTGAGGACCCTACTCCCGTGACGGCTGCAGTTTTTCTCGGCTCGCACCTCCCACACTGGAGCGTTGCCGTGTATCAGACTGGCACGTCTTTCACGGAACCAGCTCAAAACAGTTTTCGCTTGCTGTCGTTGCTTCTTGTAGGCGGAGTCCTTAGCTCCATTCTCCTCGGTGGTTCGTTGCTACTGTGGCAAGCCTATCGATGTTGGCAGGATGCGAGACGTAAGACATCATTCGTCTCGAACGTGTCTCACGAACTCAAAACACCGCTCACCACCATTCGTATGTATGCAGAACTCCTGGGTGAGGGACGCGTGCAGGACGAACAAAAAAAACGAAACTATCTGGACGTCATTGTCAGCGAAAGCCAGCGGTTGACTCGACTCGTAAACAACGTACTCGACTTCAGTCACTTGGAACAGAAGCGGAAGACCTATGTTTTGGAGACGATTGATCTAGCCCACATCACGCAGGATGTATTGGATACCCAACGCATGCGACTTGTTTCGGCCGACATACAACTGGATGTCCAAGTACCTATGCAACCTTGCTCTGTGAAAGTGGATCGCGATGCCGTCGAACAAGTGCTACTCAACCTGACCGACAACGCCATCAAGTATGCCGGGACCGGTAAGGAATTGACCTGCACATTGACCTGTGACGCGTCGCACTGCGTCCTCACCATGAAGGACCGAGGCCCAGGTATTTCGGCCGGACAACGGAAGCGTATATTCGACAAATTCCATCGGGTCGACGACAGTTTGACCGCAAAGAAACCTGGCAGCGGGTTGGGCCTCAGCATTGCCCGCCAGCTTGTGCAGGACCTGGGTGGCGACCTGACTTGTTCCGATCGACAAGGCGGTGGTACCAGTTTTACGATGCGTCTACCTAAAACGAAAGAAGCAGAGTTATGACAAACCCAACCCACATTCTTGTGGCCGAGGATGACGACAATATTCGCAGCGGGCTCGTGGACACGCTGGAAAGCGAAGGGTATCAGGTAACCTCGGCTGCCCATGGCCGCGAAGCCATTGACCTCGTCAAAACAAAGAAGCCACAGTTGGTCCTGTTGGATGTCATGATGCCGGAAGTGAGTGGCTATGACGTGTGCCGAGAACTCCGCAAACAGAAATACCAGGCACCCATCATCATGCTCACCGCAAAGGGAGAAGAAATCGATAAGGTCGTCGGGTTGGAGCTGGGGGCGGACGACTATGTGACCAAACCATTCGGTGTCCGTGAACTGCTGGCCCGTATTTCGGCTGTGTTGCGACGCACAACCTACAAACAGCCACAAACGACCACCGAGCTGCCGGATCAGTACGCCATTGGAAACTGCGAAATCCATCGCAAGAAATATGAAGGCACGAGAGGCACGCACCGATTCGATCTCACGCAACGCGAACTGTACCTGCTTGACACGTTCTTCGCCCACGCCGACGAAGTGCTGACCCGCAATGACCTCCTCAACAAGGTGTGGGGTATCGACTATTTCGGTACGACCCGCACACTCGATCAACACATCGCACAATTGCGCAAAAAGATTGAAGTCGATCCAGCCCACCCGACGTGGCTCAAAACAGTGTATGGCGTTGGCTACAGATATGTGACAAACCACGGGGATTGACAAATCCCTGGTTTCATCCTTTATCTTTCTTTCACATAAGCTCCACAAGAGTAACGCTGATCATGATCTCCAACAAATGCTACTATGCCCTGAAGGCGATGCTGGAGTTGGCCCGACACGAAGGGCAAGGCCCGGTTCCGATCGGTCAAATCGCGCGAGCACAGAAAATACCAGCGCGTTTTCTTGAGGCCATTCTTAGACAACTTAAGCAAGGTGAATTGGCGATCTCATCACGCGGGAAGGACGGGGGTTACCAACTGGCACGATCGGCCGAATCGATCTCGGTCGGGGAGGTTATTCGACACTTCGAAGGACCATTTTTTTCCCCAAACCCGGCCCAGGTAGAGGACCAGAACTCAAAACAAGGACTCGTTTTCGAGGATATTTGGGAAGAAGCGGACAAAGCGCTGGCTGCCGTGTATAACCCTATCTCCTTCGCAGACCTTCACGAAAGAGAACAAAAACTGACGGCCAACGACGTGTCCAATTATTCTATTTAGGGCAAATGACTTGAAACAATCGGATTGCGTGGTTAGGTTACGTCTTCTCTTTCATCAAAACTCACGATAGCCATGCAACCGATGATTTCATTTAGCCTTAGTAACCTGGCCACGCTCGAAAGCGAGTCGATCCATATCATGCGGGAGGTTGCCGCTGAGTTTGAACGACCCGCCCTTTTGTTCTCCGGCGGAAAAGACTCCATCTGCATGCTTCGTTTGGCGGAAAAAGCCTTTCGACCCAGCAAACTCCCCTTCCCTCTTCTACATGTCGACACGGGTCACAACTTTCCGGAACTCATCGACTTCCGCGACAGAAGAGCAGCTGAACTCGGAGCCCATCTCGTCGTGCGTACGGTCGATGAGGCCTTAGAGAAAGGGATCGCGGTTCAGACGCCAGGGGAAACGAGTCGAAACCTGCTCCAGATCCCGACACTTCTGGCGGCCTTAGAAGAGTTTAAATTTGATTGTGCATTGGGTGGAGCTCGCCGCGACGAGGAAAAAGCGAGAGCCAAGGAACGGATCTTCTCCTTCCGCGACGCCTTCGGTCAGTGGGATCCGAAGAACCAACGGCCCGAACTTTGGGCCATCTATAATGCTCGTGTAAATCCTGGTGAACACATGCGGGCGTTTCCGATCAGCAATTGGACAGAAATGGACGTGTGGCGTTACATCGAACGTGAGAAGCTTGAAATCCCATCGATCTACTTCAGCCATCGCCGACAAGTGGTCAGGCGTGACGAACAGTGGTTACCTGTCAGCGACCTGTTGTCACTCAACAAGAACGAGCAAGTCGAAGACATGGCGGTCCGGGTTCGAACAATCGGTGATATATCCTGTACCGGATGCGTGGAATCAAGCGCTGCTACAGTAGAGGACATCATTGAAGAAATATCCGTTGCTCGTGTGACCGAGCGTGGCAGTCGCGCAGATGACCAGCGCTCAGAAGCGGCCATGGAAGACCGAAAGAAAGAAGGCTACTTCTAATGTCTACTGTCATCCCGGAGCAGGAAAATGAACGGGTCGAACTTCTCCGCTTTACGACAGCGGGAAGTGTAGATGACGGGAAAAGCACCCTCATCGGCCGTCTTTTGTATGACAGCAAGTCAATTTTTGAAGACCAGATGGAAGCCTTGCAACGGTCCAGCGACTTAACTGGCGAAGGCACGATCAACCTGGCCAACCTGACGGATGGATTGCGAGCCGAACGTGAGCAGGGCATCACCATTGACGTGGCTTATCGCTATTTCTCCACCCCCAAACGCGAGTTTATCATCGCCGACACACCGGGCCATATCCAATACACACGGAACATGGTCACAGGAGCATCTACCGCGAATCTTGCAGTGATTCTGATCGACGCACGCAATGGAGTCATCCAACAAACCCGACGACACGCCTATATCGCATCTCTGTTGCGCATCCCACATGTCGTCGTCTGCGTCAACAAGATGGACCTTGTCGACTATGCAGAGGACGCCTATCAATCGATTGTCAACGAGTTTACGACCTTCGCAACACACATGCAGATCCGTGATATCCGTTTTATTCCGATCAGTGCGTTAAAAGGCGACAACGTCGTTGAGAAATCTTCGAATACGCCTTGGTATGAAGGACATTCTTTTCTGCGCTGTCTGGAAAAGGTGTATATTGCGAATGACCGCAACCTTCACGATCCTCGTTTCCCCGTACAATGGGTGAATCGACCACAATCAGACGAATATCATGACTTTCGCGGATTTGCGGGACAAGTGGCAGGGGGCGCTTTCAAGGTGGGAGAGGAAATCGTCGTCCTTCCATCCGGAAAAACGTCTCGAATCAAGGCCATTCATACGTACGATGGTGAAATCGAGACTGCCTATACCCCGATGTCGGTAAACCTTCTGCTTGAGGACGAAATCGATATTAGCCGCGGCGACATGATCGCACGGGCTGACAATGTCCCATACATCAGCCAGAGTCTGGATGCGATGATTTGCTGGATGCATGACGATGCCATGCAGGTCGGTAGAAAGTATGCGTTCAAACATGCCACGCGCACCGGACGTTGTATGATCAAGGCACTTAACTTCCGAGTAGACATCGACACGTTGGAACGGGATCTAGAAACCAAAGAATTGGGCCTCAACGAGATCGGACGTGTTACCTTGATGACAACATCGCCCCTCACCTACGACGCGTATAGCCGTAACCGTCAGACCGGCAGTCTCATTATTGTTGACGAAGCCACCAACCAAACTGTGGGTGCCGGCATGATCTGCGAACCTCACAAAGAAATTCCTACTTCCGACGACGAAGCCTAGAAAAGAGTCGAACCAAGTTCGGCATCACCGTCTTTCTGCCTCCTCAAACCAGGCACCTATCTGGATGCCTTTGCGGCGATACACATCGATGTCGGTTGGCGCCGATACGGCTTTGAACTTGCCATGCACGACGCCCTGCTCGTCCGTACGTTCCATGTCGAAGCGGAACAAATCCTCTAATACGATGTCGCCTTCCTGCATGCCGCGAACTTCTGTAATGTGAGTAATCTTGCGTGATCCGTCATGCAGTTGTTCTTGTTGTACGATCATGTCGAGGCCAGACATGATCTGCTGTCGGATCGCGTGCACCGGCAGATTCAGGCCGGCAAACAAAGCCATCGTCTCCAACCGACTAGCTGCATCTTGCGGGGAAGAAGCATGGATCACAGCGAGACAACCATGGTGCCCGCTATTCAAGGCTTGTAAATAGTCCATTGCTTCCTTACCGCGTATTTCACCGAGAAGGATACGAGAGGGTCTCATGCGCAGACTGTTCTTGAGCAGGTCGCGAAGGGACATCTCGCCGCGGCCCTCCATATTGGGTGGACGCGTAAGAAGCCGAACCACATGGTCCTGCTTCAACTCCAGCTCTGGTGTATCTTCAATCACGACAACACGCTCTTGCGGATTCAGATAGCTCGACAACGCGCCAAGCGTCGTTGTTTTTCCACACCCAGTTGCCCCGGAAAAAAGCATGTTCTTCCTCGCATGAATCGCCGTTACCAGGAACTTCGCCATACGTTCGTCGAGTGTCCCATACTTTACCAAATGATCCATATTGGTGATGTTGTCGAGAAACTTGCGGATGGTCATGTGGGGCCCACCCATGGCCAGAGGCGGAACAATGATGTTGACCCGCGAACCATCCTCCAGTGCGAAGTCAGCAAGCGGCATGCTCTCATCGAGTCGACGTCCCGTACCTTCCATCATTTTTTCCACTCCCATCCGCAAGTGGGCTTCACTCCTATAGACAACGTTTGTAGGAGATTTGATACCAGCCTTTTCAATGAAGATCTGATTCGGCCCATTCACCATGATCTCCGTCACACTGTCATCGTCGAAGAACGGCTGCAACGGACCATATCTAAGAAGATCGTTGCACAGCCCCTCCAACACAAGTTCGACCCCGACCTGTTCCAACATGTTGCGGTCGTCGCGCGGCAAGCCCTTGATCATCCGACGTCCACGTTCGGTGACGGATTCACACGTCATTTCGTCGAATGCCTGAAACGACATCGCTACATTGTGGCGAAGCTGGTTTTCTAGGTCATCCAGACCCATATCCCCATCCTCTTCAACTGCGTTCACACACCTGATCGGTGCTAAAGAAGAACGCAATTTCTCGTTCCGCACTGGTCACGCTATCGCTTCCATGCACGGCATTCTCAGTCATGTTATCCGCGAACTCAGCTCGAATGGTACCCGGCTCTGCTTGGGATGGATCGGTCGCGCCCATAATCTGCCTAGCCCTCGCGATCGCATCATCGCCAGAGAGTACCAACAACAACACAGGTCCTGACGTCATGAATTCGACCAGCCCGTCATAGAAGGGCCTACCTTGATGTTCCGCATAGAAGGTGGCGCAGGTATCGACCACAAGCCTTTCCATACGCGATCCGACAATCGTCAGTCCGGCCTCCTCAAATTTCTGCAGAATGGCCCCGATCACATTTTTTCGTACGGAGTTTGGTTTCAGGATAATTAACGTGTTCTCATTAGCCATGGCTTTTTTCTCCTCGAACAAAGATTCAACTCATTGCGGACGCCTTCGGCGCAGCTGCCAGGATCTCCTCATTTGCCTGGTCCGCGTACTTGGCGAAGTTTTCGTTAAACATACCCGCCAGCTTTCCTACCGTTTCGTCGAAGGCTGCACCATCCGCCCAGGTCGTTCGAGGATTCAGAATCTCGTTCGGCACATGGGGTACATTCTTCGGAATAGCCAGCCCAAACACATCCATGGTCTCGAACTCGGTGTCGTTCAATTCGTTGCCAAGAACAGCATCGACGATTCCTCGCGTATACTTGAGCTTCATACGGCTTCCCACGCCGTAGGCGCCTCCGGACCAACCGGTATTGATGAGCCACACCTTGGCCTTATGTTTGGCGATTTTCTTGGCAAGCAACTCCGCATACTTGGTGGGATGCCAGACAAGGAATGCGGCTCCGAAACAGGCCGAGAAGGTGGCCTCCGGCTCCGTCACCCCAACCTCCGTACCAGCTACTTTAGCCGTATAGCCACTGATAAAGTGATACATAGCCTGACCAGACGTCAACTTGCTGACAGGCGGAAGCACACCAAACGCGTCACAGGTCAGAAAGATCACGTGGTTTGGATGTCCACCCACGCAGGGAATTTTTGCATTGTCAATATACTCTACAGGATAACTGCAACGCGTGTTCTGCGTAATAGAAACGTCCGTATAGTCCACAGCTTTGGTATCCGGATCATACCCAACGTTTTCGAGAATGCTACCATGTCGAATCGCATGGAAAATTTGGGGCTCGCCTTCCTTGCTTAGGTTGATCGTCTTTGCATAGCAACCACCTTCATAGTTGAAGATGCCTTCGTCCGACCAGCCATGTTCATCGTCGCCGATTAACTTGCGATTTGGATCCGCGGAAAGTGTGGTTTTGCCTGTACCTGACAAGCCGAAAAACAAAGATGTTTCTCCTTGCTCACCTTCGTTGGCCGAACAGTGCATCGACAACACACCGATCTTCGGAAGCACGTAGTTCAATACTGTGAATACACCCTTCTTCATCTCCCCCGCATACTCCGTACCGAGAATGACGAATTCCTGTCGGTCAAAACTGAGACTTACGCAGGTCTCCGATTCAACACCATCCATGGACGGGTCGGCCGTCTGTTTCCCCGCGTTGTAAATCACCCAATCCGGATCACCAAAGTCAGCCAGTTGTTCAGCTGTAGGGCGAATCAGCATATTGTGCATAAACAAAGCGTGATAAATCCGAGTACAGATAATGCGTACTTTGATTTGATGGGTTGGGTCCCAACCGGCGAATCCGTCCACCACAAAGAGTTCATCATTGGTGTTCAGATAGTCCACCGCACGCGATTTCAGTTTGCCGAATGACTCCTTGCCGATCGGCATGTTAACGGGACCCCACCAGATGTCTTCTGTGGTCGAAGCTTCATCCACAATGCGCTTATCCTTGGGACTACGCCCCGTCTTGGCGCCAGAAGTCGCGATCATCGCACCATTGTCTGCCACGACAGTGGTCGGATCGCTCTCGGCCATCTTATACAATTCGTCGACGGCCAGATTACGGTGAATCACATCTACTCGTATGCCTTGTTTGCTAACGTCTAATGTCACCGGGGGTCCCTCCTTCGGTTCCTTGATTTGCGTTCTTCTTCTATCTGCGGGCATGACCTGTCGCTCGCCCACACAGGAGAACATGCTAGAGACACACCGTTTCGACAAGCCTGGGCTCCCGTTTTTTCCCTGGAGAACCAGAGGCAAGATCTCCCCTGCACACATCTATAGATTCACCGAAGCTCGGGTGTTTTTCGCCCTTTTGCACCACTTTTCACCCTCTCGCGACAAAAATGTCTAATTCATACTGGCTAACGACGAAATTTTGGGATGCATCCTGGCTCGTTTCGGTTACGGAAGTCCGACTTGAATGCGGTACAACGAATGATCTTGGACCGAATTTGTGTCGACGAGAGTCATCGTCTCATTCGTAGCCTGGATCGAAGCCGACGCATTCACCCACTCAGCCGTCGGCAGATTGGTGCTGCTCTGCAAGAGGTACGAACGGTTGCTCGAGGCTTCAAAGAAAATCGCTCGGTTCGTCTCAACACGGATCCCATCCACCGACAGAAACAACAAGCCATCGTCTGGATCCGTGTCGGCCACATATTCTTCCAGCCCACTGAAACCGTCCATGTCGGCATCCACATCCGCACTGACACCGGTGATCGAACCAGAATACAGCAACTCCCAATCATCCGGAATCTGATCCCCATCGGTGTCCTTGCCTCCAAGAGGCGTTCCGTACAACGTCAACGTCAAAGAATTCAATGTGCCGACATCCCCCGAAACATCGTCTGATACCTTTACCACCCAGGAGCCCACGGAAGGCTCACCCCAAAAATGCGTCGACATGAACGTCCAATCGAGATAATCCATACCATCATCTTCGTGCGATTCCATCAACCGCGAGCTCGTACCATTCGGCGAACTCACTTCAATCTCAATGTCACCTCGATACGTGTGCGTCATGTTCGCCGTCAGCGTAACGTGTTCCACCCTTAGCTCACCCGCAGGAAAATCAAATGTCTTCGTCACGCCGGTCGGATCGTTGTCAGGAATGACGAGGGACAAGGACGTCTGTGCGGACGACGTGAATACCTGCCCCGCCAGATTGATCCAATTCGTCGCCAACGCAACGGCTGCAGTAGCGTTGATCATCCCAGCCCCATATTTATGGTTAAAGTCGATCCCAGCCCCGTTCGTGGTCCAGTCCGGATCACTTGCATCCACCTTTGTAGCACTGCGTATGACAATTTCTTGCACATCCCTCCATCCCAGACTGGGATTCGCTTCCAACACCAGTGCGAGGACTCCGGACACCACCGGTGTAGCCGATGATGTACCGGTAAACGTTTGTGTATAGTCTCGATTCGACATCTCATCGGCGGATGATGACGAGTTATATCCGTCCTGGCCCACAAGATCTGTCGTCGTGATATCCTGGTTCCCACTTCCACCGCTGCTGGGAGCCGTGATCACGTGGGAGGATCCAGGTTCGCTGTACGCAGCCTGATCTCCGCCGTCGTCAACGGCTGCCACAGAAATAGTCTCTATGCGATTCGCGTAGCCATCTTTGTTGGCCTGATCAAGGGACAACAAACCGTTGCCACCTGCCCATGTATAGATCGTTCCGAGTCCACCGCGTCCAGAGGACACGCCTTCCTGGATCGCTGCGATTGTGAGGGGCCCAGGCCCCTCCAATGTGTGACCATCGTCGTCTGGCCCCCAACTGTTATTCTTAATGTGAATCAGATCATTGCTATGGGCCATGGCATCCGCTTCATCCAAGTCGGACGAAGGAAAAGCCGTGAGCCGCATCCCAACCAAGGTCGCGTCAAACGCGACGCCGCTGACGCCTAAATCGTTGTTCCCTTTTGCCGCTGCCACACCCGCCACCGATGTGCCATGCCAGTTCTGATTGGCTTGGCTTGGTGTCGGATCGCTGTCCTTCTCGTTCCAATCGTAATCTATCATGGTGTTTGCATTACCTGATAAATCCGGGTGGGTCACCTGCACACCATCATCGACAATCCCAAGGAGGATGCCGGCCCCTGTGTAGGTGTCCCAAACGGGAGTGACATGCACATCGATTCCCGCAGTACCCTCCCCCTGCCCCGTGTTTTGCAAATGCCATTGTTGCCCAAAAAACGTGTCATTGGGTATTCGCCGATTCTGTTGCTGGCGACGCAGCAGAACCTGTGCATCAAGAAGACCGGGCACACCACGTAGGCTCGTTGCCAACGCCAAGCTGGCACGTGAGGTGGCAGCCGACACAACCCAATACTCTGGGGCATAGCGGGGCCGCCTGACCACCTTCCCTCCCAACGCCTGAATCGCCACCTCGGGATTTGCTCCAGGCTCGACATGCACGCATACTCGATTGGAGACCAGTCTGCGCGTCGCTTCATTCCGCGCTCTTCCCACTTCGTAGAGTACAACCTCCGCTTCCGAACCAACCGTTTTGCCAGGTTCATCTACCTTCTCAAAGAGGCGGACCTGTCCCGCATCCTGAATCCGAAATTCTTGCGAAAAGACCACATGGGCCAAGCAAAGTGACAAGCCTATCATAGAAAATACAATCGTCTTCATGGTAGTCGCTGTGCGACATCCCTTTTTTCGTTCGCATGGTTTGACTCGGTGAATCGCTCATTGTACACTTCAGTTTCATGGATCAAAACACTACAGAATCGAAGTGCGCTTTTTTTAGCCTCCTGCCAGGCCTCCTCGGCCTGAGCTTATCTGGTCTTTGTCAAAAGGTCTTTCTGGTGGCACAGCTTCGATTGAACTGAAACATCCCCATAACGTACAGCACATAGCAACCCGCCAAATAACCTGGTGGGTTTTCTTATGTGCATCAGAAGGTAACCGAGGAATCAAACTTGTCATCGAAAGCAAGAATAGGCAAAGGTGAGAAAGACCTTGCCAAAGAACAGAGAGCGAACGTCATGAAGAAGTCCAAAAAAGATCGCGTCGTCATTTTCGATACAACCCTGCGCGACGGGGAACAGTGTCCAGGCGCAAGCATGGGGATGAGTGAAAAGCTACAAGTTGGAAAGCAACTGGCACGCCTCAAGGTAGACGTCATAGAGGCGGGCTTTCCCATCGCATCGCCCGGAGATTTTGCCGCGGTTCAAGCTGTGGCTGAACAGGTAAAGGGACCACGTATCGCTGGCCTAGCGCGCTGCGTCGAGAAAGACATCACCTGTTGTGCCGACGCGATCGCTCCGGCCGGCGCCAAGGGACGCATTCATGTTTTCTTGGCCACATCGGCGATCCACCGCAAGTTCAAGCTCAAGAAGGCAAAGACAGAAATCGTCAGACAAGCGGTCAAAGCCGTATCCCTTGCCAAACGATACGTGGACGATGTGCAGTTCAGCCCGGAAGATGCGTCGCGCACGGAGCCGACGTTCCTGGCCGAAGTATGTCAGGCGGTCGTGGACGCAGGTGCCACTACGGTCAATATTCCTGACACAGTGGGCTATGCCGTCCCGAAGGAATTTGGCGCACTCATTCGCCACTTGTTCGACCATGTCACCGGACTGGACAAGTGTATCGTACACGTGCATTGCCACAATGACCTAGGCTTGGCCGTGGCTAACTCAATGGCCGCCGTGGAACAGGGCGCGAGAGGAATTGAGTGCACGATCAATGGATTGGGTGAACGGGCCGGCAACTGCTCGCTGGAAGAAGTCGTCATGGCCATGCGCACCCGTTCTGATTCCTTTGGCCACGTGTGGTCTGGCGTAAAATCTCAGGAGCTGAGCAGGTCCAGCCGTTTGGTGAGCCAACTCACCGGCATGGTCGTACAGCGCAACAAGGCCATTGTCGGAGCGAACGCGTTTGCACATGAAGCGGGAATTCATCAGGACGGTATGCTGAAAGAGCGGACGACCTACGAGATCATGAAGCCAGAAGATGTCGGCATCGCTGGCACCGAACTGGTGTTGGGGAAACATTCTGGACGTCATGCGTTTCGAGATCACATTAGCGACATGGGTTTTCATTTGAAAAAGGATACGGTAGAGAAGGCTTATCAAGCCTTCACTGTATTGGCGGACAAGAAAAAAACCGTGTACGACGATGACTTGGTCGCCATCGTGCAAGAATATATGTCTGAGATTCCACAATACTACTTATTGGACTATTTGAATGTGACAACCGGCACCGATACCATTCCTACCGCGACGGTACGTTTGAAGAAAGATGGCGTGGTCCATCAAGATGCCGCCTGTGGCGACGGTCCAGTAGACGCGGCTCTCAAGACCATGGAACGCATCACCGGTGAGCCGGGAAAGGTCTTGGACTTTTCTCTTCACGCGATCACGCAAGGCAAGGACGCACTAGGCGAAGTAAGTGTGCAGGTGTCCTTCCAACATGACGTGGTGTCGGGCAAAGGATCAAGCACCGATATCGTGGAGGCAAGCAGCAAGGCGTATTTGAATGCCTTGAATCGTTATCTATTTTCGCGCGACGCCAAGGGGCGACAGGTCGTTCGCAAAAAAGCCAGACCAGCAACACGCAAGCGTGCCGCGACAAAACGTACCGACACACAAAGCAAGAAATCGACCACACGGAAAAAAGGCGGTTAGGTCATGGGTCCGTACGAGCCTGGAAGCCACACACAAGCATTCGCAGTATTGGGACATCCGATCTCACACACGCTTTCGCCGACGATGCATAATGCGGCGTTTCATCACCTCGGCATCGACGCGGTATACCTTGCGTTTGATGTGGAACCTGATCGGATTTGCAGTTTGCTGGAATCCTTACATCAGTTGAACTTCGGCGGGTTGAATATCACACTTCCGCTGAAAGAGCAGGTCCAGTTGGCCATGACAACGTTGGATCACACGGCGGATGTGGTAGGTGCTGTCAATACCGTTGAGTTCACGCCCAACGGCATGGTGGGGCACAACACGGACGGCGAAGGATTCATTCGCGCTGCAGAAGAAACCGGAACCAGCCTAGAGGGCAAACGGATCGTCTTACTTGGAAGTGGCGGTGCCGCGCGAGCAGCAGCCTTATCCAGCGCTCATGCAGGGGCCACAGAAATTACCATAGTCGCTCGCAACACAAAGGTAGCAAACGCGCTGATTTCTGAACTTCGCGGGCTCGTATCGAAGGCGTCGGTGCGTGCGGTGACCCAACCTGACGATCAGGTTGCAGCTGTAGCATCTGGTGAACTTGTCGTTCAATGCACGCCTGTCGGATTGAAAACGTCAGATCCACCCATCTTCGAAGCTGAAGCCTTCCATGCTGGCCAAACCTTCCTAGATATGATTTACCATGTGGCAGAAACATCGACGATGAGAGTGGCGCAGAGCACCGGCGCCAAAGTGGCGAACGGACTAGGCATGTTGTTACATCAGGGAGCCCTGGCATTTGAATTGTGGACAAGTAGATCGGCTCCGTTACCGGTCATGCGAGCTTCGTTGAAAAAATCGGTCTATGGCACATGATACCTGTAGAATACCTCCCAGAGTATATGGCTTGTCTGGTCTTTTTCTTGGGGGCCTGCTGGGGTAGTTTTTTGAACGTTTGCATCTATCGCATCCCGGAAGAACTGTCCGTCGTTCATCCGCGCTCACGCTGCCCAAGCTGCCTGACGCCGATCGCCCCGTATGATAACATCCCGATCTTGGGCTGGCTCAAACTACGCGGTAAATGTCGGTCTTGCCAGGTTCGCATCTCACCGCGCTATATGTTGGTTGAACTCGTGACTGCCGTCCTGTTTTTACTGGTCTGGCTAAAGTATGGAATTCACGTCAAGACTCCTGTGTATTGTTTTGTGATATTTGGTCTTCTGCTCGCCACATTTATCGACTTCGACTACATGATTATCCCGGATCGGGTGAGCATTGGCGGTATGTGGATGGGGCCATTGTTCAGCATGGCCATGCCGAGTCTACATGGCGAGGCCACATGGTTGTTGGGTTTGAAGTCATCCCTCCTTGGTGGAGCGGTGGGATTCGGTAGCCTATGGCTCGTATCGAAGATAGGAGCGGCGATTTTTAAGAAAGACGCGATGGGATTCGGGGATGTGAAGCTGCTGGGGGCCATTGGTACCTTCATGGGCTGGCAATGTGTCGTCTTCACCATCATGATCTCCTCCCTGCTCGGGTCCGTGGTGGGAGTCAGCCTGATAGCTACGGGCCGGACTGAGGCTTCCGGACGTATCCCCTATGGCCCATACATTTCGATAGCAGCCATCATCTGGCTCCTTGGTGGATATCGGCTCTGGGACTGGTATATCGGCTTTCTGACGGTCTAATCCAACCCTTTGGCATTTGAGTTGATATCAAGCTGAGATCCATACCCCACTCGTCGAGCTGAATCCAACGCCAAAACTCACATTTTTTCTGTTCATAGAAAAAAATCGGATAGAGAATTTTCTTGAGAATATCGCGAAGTAGAGTATGTGTGGAGAATAGGTAGCCAAAACTGGAGGGGGTACCGTGAAGAATGGGACTGTGAAGTGGTTCAACGCCAAAAAGGGCTTTGGATTCGTTGTCGTTGATGGTATTGAAAATGATATCTTCGTGCACTACTCTGTGATAAAAGGGGATGGGTTTCGAACCTTGCAGCAAGGGGAACGTGTCATGGTGAAGGTGGGAGATGAAGGGAAAGGACCGCGCGCTCTAGAAGTTCATCACGCCGAGCAAGCCGTGGCTACAGAATAGCGACTTGTCATCAGTTTAAAGGCTCGCAAGGACTCATGGAGTGGCGTGTCTATATTTTGACATACGGCCTTGCACGCAATCATGTCGTCTCAGCCCAACATCGTTTTGGCCGGCTTCATGGGGACAGGAAAGACCTCTGTCGGGAAAATCCTGGCTGATCGCACGAAGCGTCGGTTCTTCGACACCGATAAAGTCATCGAACAAAGATCCAAAAAAACCGTTTCACGGATCTTTGCCGAAGATGGCCAGTCAGCATTCCGAACACTCGAACGATCTGTCGTCGCAGATCTCCATCACCCCTCCAGCCTCGTCGTGGCCATCGGCGGAGGCACAGTTCTGGATCCCGTCAATGTGTACCATCTCCTCCAAGGCGGGGTTATCATTTGCCTTCATGCCACAATGGACACATTACTGGCCAGGTTGCTCGCGAAGACAGATCGACCGCTGCTCGCGGACGAAGATCGGGAAACTGGGATTCACAACCTGATGCAAGAACGGCAGGAGACCTATAACAAGTTGCCTCACCACATTCATACCGACGGTTTAACCCTTCACCAGGTAGCTGACCAAGTCATGGAGATCTATGCGACAGAGAGTTGATCTCAGAGTTCCCTCCGAGAAGCAGGATAGGAGGTCGTTTGCGTCGGGCGCACCATGTGCCGAATCAGCAAATTTCCTGTTCCTCCACACTCCGAGGTTCTTCTTGGGCATCGTACAATGGGTTCAGCAATAGTGCTAAATGCCTACTCGGTCCGCAACGAGACTTGCGTTCTGACGGGTTCGCGGGCATAACTGGACCTCCAAAGAACAACTCTCATAGACAGAGGAAACCCACATGGCAGAGCCAGCCAAACCGGAAGCAGAAATTGAGATCCATACCGCACCCGTGCAGGGCGGCGACCATGAACTGCGCGAATGGGTCAGTCGTTATGGAACTCCGGCCGGACTCGGCCTAGCCATAACTCTCATTGGCATCTTCGGATTCGGCACATTTCGAAACCACAACCAGGCCCAGAAAGAGCAAGCTGCACTAGCATGGTCTACGGCGACCACTCCTGCCGAGTTTCAGAACATCGTGTCGCAATTCAAAAATACACCCACAGCTCCAGTCGCCATGTTGGGTCTAGCGTCAAGCTACTTTGAGAGTGGGGAGTATGAGTCAGCCCAGAACACCTACCGCGATTTCGCGACCACCTTTCCTGACCATCCAATGGCCGACGCGACTCGGCTCTGCCAAGCACAATGCATGGAAGCTGCCGGTCAAATGGAGGAGGCACTACAGGCTTGTACTGAGCTCCGCAAACGACTTCCCGAGGACCACTACTTGCAACCACAGATCGATCTTGAACGTGGTCGTTGTCTCGAGCAACTTGACCGATGGGACGAAGCCAAGGCGGTCTACGAAGATTTCCTAGCCACATATCCCGACACACCATGGATTGATCAAGCAGAAATCGCCTTGCGTACCGCAAAGAAAGCCGTGCGAGTCGTGAGCGCACCTTGAGGCAGATCCTTTCAAGAAAAGCCGGACCCTATTCAACCTGGAGCGTTCCGTTCACTCCATTTAGATTCGGATAAAAAGGTTCAAACTGACGGAGCGGATTGCGCTGGAAGGTAGCGAACTGACGAAAAATATGTCGGAATAGTGACGTGGCAGGAACATCTTCGAACTGGTGGATGAGTAGAGCTCGGCGGTTCACTCTTCGCGTGAATGTCGGCTGGTGGCTGGATGTGTGGCTTCCAACTGTGTTGGTGCTGAGTGCATCTGAGGCGGCTTGCGTTTTCATTCTTCGCCGCCTAGGGCGTGACCCACAGCTTGCCGTGTTGTTGTACGCTAGTTTGATGACACTCTCAGCAGTTCTGGCCTACAGTATCGGGCGTCGAAAATTCTATTCGATCCGGGACGGTCTCGTTCGCCTGGAACATCAACATCAACTCCACAACCGGCTCAGTGCAGCAGCGGATGGGGTTGGCAACTGGCCGTTGTCACAAGCGGAAGCAGACGACGGGCTGCGCTGGCACTGGCCCCGTTTTCTTATCCCGCCTTTGCTTTCTGTGTTGTTGGTCGTGGCGTCGTTATTGATTCCTATGCATGTGATTCAGGCTGTGTCACACACACCTACAGCTGAGCCAGTGGCTTGGCGACAGGTAGACGATTGGCTGAAGACGATTCAGGAGGAAACGTTCACCGAACCTGAGTCGTTGCAAAAGATACAAAAACAGTTGGACGAACTGAGGGCACAACCAAAGCACAAATGGTATCGCCACAGCAGTCTGGAGGCGGGAGACACCTTGCGGAACCAAACACAGCATCAACTTCGGGAGTTTCAGCGCAATCTAGAGTCCGCCATTGCGTTAGTGTCGACGATGAAGACGTCGCCCAAGAACATGTCCAACTCCATGAAAAAACAGTGGCGCAAGCACATGAATCAAACATTGAACAATTTTCAGTCTGGTGAATTGCAACTCGATCAGGAGTGGTTGGACAACTTGAAAAAGTTGGAGTTCGATCCATCCACATTCCGTACATTGACGGATGAGGAGATGAGAGCATTACAACAGGCCTTGAACCAAGGAGTGAAAGCCTGTCAACAGTGTACCGGAAAAGGAACAAACGATGTGTTGGTATTGGTGCAGGCTCTGGGTGGCGCCTTCGGGAGTGGTGTATCACGCGGCCCAGGCACAATGCCTTTGACCCTGAAAGAGCAGGAAACTCAGTTAGGCACGACCGGCCTAGAGGTCGTGCAAAACAAGGATTTTAGTCGCGCGGCACTCGGTACGACGTTAGCCGTGCGCGAGAAAGAGCATGAGATCGACGAATCCAACGACCCAGGGCCGGTCGAAGCTGGGAAAGTCGCTTCGGAGGGCGAAGGTGGAGAAACCGTGTGGAAACAGAATCTGATGCCGAATGAGCGGGACGTGTTGGAGAACTACTTTAAGTAAGGGAAGCCCATGCGTGAATCGGTCACAGATGAAGAGGTAGCCGAGTCCAAGGAAAAAATAGTTGAGTTGTTACAGGAGATCAACCAGGTACTGTTTGGCCAAGAAGCGGTTGTCGAACTCGTGGTGATCGGCCTTTTGGGGCGTGGCCATATTCTGTTGGAGGGTTTGCCAGGACTTGGAAAAACAGCCTTGGTAAAGGGCCTAGCGAAAGCCGTTGATCTACAGGCAAAACGCATTCAGTTCACACCAGACCTGTTGCCAGGCGACATCACGGGGAATCCGGTTCTGCAGGAAGTCGACGGCAAGCGAAAATTCGTGTTTCAACAAGGTCCGATCTTCGGAAACCTAGTACTAGCAGATGAAATCAATCGGGCTTCTCCGAAGACACAGTCGGCCTTACTCGAGGCCATGCAGGAACATCAGGTCACCGTGATGGGCGACACACGTGAATTGCCAAATCCGTTTTTTGTGTTGGCGACGCAGAATCCGATTGAACTAGAAGGCACCTACCCGTTGCCGGAAGCACAAGTCGACCGGTTTTTGTTCAAGTTGGAGATTCGTCGTAGTTCGGTGGAAGTCCTAAAAAGAATCGTACAGCATCGAGACATGGGGGACGAACCGGTCGTGAATCAAGTGATGACCCGCGACACGTTGCTGAACTTGATGGCACAGGCCCACAGGATTTACCTGCCGGACGTCGTGGCCGACTACATTGCGCGCTTGGTCGATGCGACACACCCAGGACAATCGCGATCGACAGACGGCGTACGGTATGGCGCGAGTCCACGGGCCGCTTTGGGGCTGGCGGCGGCAGCCAGGGCGCGAGCACTGGTGCAGGGACGGATCAATGCAAGCTTCGAGGACGTGCAATCGGTCGCGACGGCCGTGTTGCAACATCGCCTCGTATTAGACTACCAAGCTAAACTACACGGACAAACAGGAACGTCGGTCGTAGAGGCCCTGCTACAGGAGGTGCCCACGCATGATCGCGACCTTCCTCGAACCCTAAAAAACATCGATACCTGATGCTACGAACGCCACGTCCATGCAGGGGTTGGAACCATGCCTGGGTTCGTGTTCTGTTTTACGGGCCGCTGATCCTTGGGGGGTCACCCATACTGGCCAAATCTATTGTTGGGGGAATCCATGGCGACCCAGCTACGGGTGTACGGATCCAAGTGACAGGCTTGTACGACACGCTCCCACCCTATGGCTATGTTCCAACACAGATCGAAATCGAGAATAACTCGGGTAAAAAACGATCGTGGAGCTTCACCTTTGATCGGGGAGGCAACTACAATCAGGCGGGCCACACCTATCATTGGAGCATATCGTTGGAGAACAACACCCATCGGGTGTATGACGTGATGGTCCCGATCGGTGGTTCAACGGAACCATCTGAGTATGTGCAGCTTTCGATTCGAGCCTCAGGCTACGGCCTGCTCGGTATGCATGGTTACTATTCGACGACTTCGGTGTACTCGGGTAAGCCAAAAACCGGGCCATTGGCCATGAGCAAGAGCCTGGCGGCTGAGAACAAGGGGCTGCTTCAAAGTGAACTGGACTCGGCAAACAACGAGCTAGTTGCGGCAGAGTTTGACCCCACAGAGTTGCCGGCAGACTGGCGAGCGCTGCTTGGTTTTCAGTCCCTGTGGATTACCGAGTCCGATTGGACCGGTTTCCCAGTTGCAGTTCGCGATGCGATTCTCTTGTGGGTCGAACAGGGTGGGCACTTGGTGATGGCTGCTGAAGGGGAAGCGCCATCCGTCGACGTCGGAGTGCATTCGGTGGACGCGGGTGACCACGACCTGATCGGGCTCGGGCGTCTCGTACCGATGACGTTGCACGAAAATCGGTTGGATATGGAACGGGCCTGCGACGAGATTATCAAAGGAATCCAACATACTCGAACGGACTACTTTGGGTCTACCTACAAGGGAACTTGGCCGTTGGCCGAAGATCGAGACGTGGCACTCCATTCGGTCTGGTTGGTTTTTTTCTTGTTTGGCTTTGCACTCGTCGTGGGGCCGGTCAATCTGATCTGGCTTGCCGGGAAACGGGCACGTTGGCGCATGTTTGTAACCACACCTGTCATCGCAACTGGGGCGAGTCTTTTGATGATTGCAATGATTCTATTGCAAGACGGGATTGGCGGCAATGGGGAGCGAGTGGTGTTCAAGCTCTTGGTGCCAGAAAAGAGACAGATGCTGGTGGTGCAGGAGCAGGCATCACGTAGCGGCGTCATGTTGTCGCGTAAGTTTGAGCTCAACGACCAGTATTTTGTCACCGCAGTGCCGATGGACCATCATGACACAGGCCAAGGCAAAACGTATGAGCGCACCACGACCCGTTGTGGAAAGGACTGGTTCAGTAGTCGCGCCGTACAAGCCCACTATGTGTTGACCTACGAGCCAACGCGCGCTCGGCTGGAACAGGTCGGAGTTGGGGAAAACGGTGCACCGGTGATCTTGTCAAGTTTTGGGAGGAATCTTCACGACGTGTATCTGCTTGATCACCTGGGACGTTGTTGGTTCGCACTTCAGGTTCCGCAAGGGCGTGAGACCGATATGGTGGAAGCTCGTAACTCGACGTTCGTCCGCTCATGGTGGAAGCAGTATGTAACCAGTTCCGGCATCCGAGTCGACCAGCAGCTTGCGGGACTTAAGACCAGACGCGGATACTTTTTTGCTGTGGGTTCGGACCACAAGATGGAATTCGTGGAGACCCATCCATCCATCCGGTGGAAAAATCATAGGCAAGTCATCGTTGGACCCTATCAGAGGATGGAGGGGAACAGGTGAGCGACGCGACCCCGATTATCGAAGTGGACAACCTTGTGAGGTGTTTCAAGAATGTGCGCGCAGTGGACGGATTGACGTTTTCCGTCATGCCGGGACAAGTCGTTGGGTTTGTCGGTGCAAATGGTGCAGGGAAAACCACGACGATGCGGATCATGGCCACACTCGACATCCCGTCCTTCGGCACCGTTCGCATGTGTGGTTACGACGTTGTGAATTTTCCGACGCAGGTACGTCGTCGCATTGGATGGATGCCAGACGCCTATGGCGCATACGACTGTGTGTCCGTGTACGAGTATTTGGATTTCTATGCCCGTGCGTTTGGCTACACAGGAAAAGAGCGTAAGGAACGGGTAGATGAAGTGATGGAGTTTGTCGACCTACATCCGTTGGTTCATCGCGATATGAATGAGCTGTCGAAAGGAATGGGACAACGACTGTGTTTGGGACGTACTTTACTGAATGATCCAGAAGTACTGATTCTGGATGAGCCAGCCGCTGGGTTGGACCCAAAGGCTAGGGTGGAGTTTATTCGGTTGGTTCGTTTACTCGCGGAGGATGGAAAAACCATTTTCATCAGTTCTCATATTCTGTCGGAGCTGGGTCAAATGTGCGATGCCTTGCTGTTCATCGATGCAGGCAGATTGATGCATCACGGCTCAGCTGAAAGTTTGATGCAAAAACACCACGTAGACATCTTGGTCACGATACGCGTACATGGCGACTCGAGTGAACTGCACGACTGGGCATTGATGCGACCGGGGGTCGAATTCCACGATGACATCATGCAAGGCGCGCGTGTGCGGTTCATGGACGCGTCACCGAAGGAGTTGAGCCAACACTTGCGCTCCCTCGTAGAAGCAGGGATCCAGGTCGTGGAGTTCCATCAGGAAAAGCAAACACTGGAAGATGCGTTTGTGTCGATGTTGGATCAAACCCATCCCCCTCCGTTGTCCGGAGCGAAGAACGTATGACATCCGATTGGTTGAGTCCGATTCTAGTCAAGGAGCTACGGCAAGGCATGCGCTCCAAGGCGTTTGAAAGCGTTTTCATTCTCTTGCAGGTGTTGATGGTGCTCACGATGTTGGCCATTATTGTCTCTTCAGCAAAACCGGGCTCCGGCGGCATGACATCAGTCGCTACTGGCTCCTTTTGGAGCATGGTGGCCATTCCTGTTCTGTTTCTCATGCCCTTACGCGGTTGTGGTGCCTTGCTCAACGAAGTCGACGCAAAAACGCTTGAGTTGATGTTCCTCACTCGCTTGTCTGCGTGGCGCATCGTATTCGGCAAGTGGGCCGCACTGTTTGCGCAAACTTGCCTATTGGTGTGCGCGATCCTGCCCTATGTCGTGATGCGTTATTTTGTCGGAGGTATCGAAATCGCCTCTGAGTTGCTGGGCGTATGCGTCATGTTGTTAACGTCAGGGCTGCTGCTCGGTATTACAGTAGCACTGTCGTCGTTCAAATCACGCCTTGTTCGTTGCATGAGCTACGCGGTACCTTTCGTGCTCGTCTGGTGGGGTATGGTTGCCGCGGCGGTCCTGATGCCAGGTGGCTTCTTCGTTATTGGCACGGGTAAAGCGCTGATCATCTACAGTTTCTTTGCCCTGATTGTTCTCTTGTACTGCTTTGAGTTAGGAGCCAGTCGAATTGGGCCGATCGCGGAGAATCACGAAACACGGAAGCGCCTACTCGGATTGGCGGTCCTGTTGACAGGGCCGGTTCTTGTCTTCTTCGGGTTGGACAGTGACGTACACATATGGTGTTTTTACTTGGTGTTGCCCGTGTGCTCGGACGCACTATGCCGCCCTTGGCGCAACCTGCCTGTGCACTGCGTGCCCTTCTTAAAGCTCACCCAATTCAAACGGATTGCCGCCTGGTGCTTGCTGCCTGGGTGGCCCAGCGGAGTGATCTATACGGTGGTTGTCTTTACCGTATCAGCTCTGTTGTTTGCCTGCTCCGGACCGATGGACAACGGTTTGATTGTGATGATCGCGATTTGCTTCTGCGCGTTACTTCTACCATTGGCCTTGTTGGGCAACGGAGTCTTACGAACCGATCATCTGGGGGGGACCTATTTGGGAGTACAAATGGGGGCCCTATTTTTGGGGATGATTGTGGCGGGCCTGATCGGACTTTTCGGTTCCCTACACCATCGCTATAGCCGCTTGTTGACTGACGAAACCGCGTGGATGGTCTTCTTCCTAATCGCCGACGCGCTGATTTTGCTAATGGTGGTTTTACGTCGCTCGGCGTTCTGGCGAGAGATGAAAAACATGCCAGAGCGAGCCAAGGTGCTCCGAGACCAAATGCAGGAACAGGTTGCCCCCTGATGAACATTGGTAGATTAGGTGAGAAAACGGATCATCGCCAACTCCATGTCCAAATGAAGGGGGTGGCACAGCATCTGAGATTGCCGCTGAGCCAAAGGTCGTGGAAAGGGCGAACGGGAAACTGGTTAGGGGTCGGTATCGGTTCATCGATTGATTTTCAAGATCATCGGCCTTACTTGCCTGGCGATGATCCGCGCTATATCGATTGGATGGTGTATGCCCGAACCGGACAATACACCATGAAGTTATATCGCGAGGAAGTCAGTCCGCATGTGGATTTGATCGTAGATCTGTCTACATCGATGTTGCTGCACGAAGCGAAGTATCGAAGGGTGATCGAGCTGATGTATTTTTGTGTGGAAAGCGCGTTGCAAACCGGGGCATCCCTGCATTGCATCTTTGTGGCGGGAAACGAATGGACACAGGTTCCTGTGGAAGCGCTGCTGGGCTACCAATGGGAGGTGCCAGAAACGGTCGCTCCGGGAAACGACGTCGCATGGATAAACGCCCCATTTCGACATGGGTCGATGCGTGTTTGGATCTCAGACTTACTCTTTGCAGGTGCTCCAGAGCCGGCCATGAAATCATTGACAGACCACGGTGGATTTGGCGTGATTCTGGCACCATCTGGACGGGGAGAAGAAGATCCGGATTGGCGGGGAAACGTCGAACTCGTTGATTGTGAGACAGGTACTCACAGGAAACAAAAAGCGCCACCAGAGTTACTACAGCGCTATCGCGATGCCTATCGGAGGCACTTTGAGATGTGGTCAGACTGCGCCCGTCAGTTCGATGTGGCGTTAGCGAGGATACCAGATGATGGCGATTTTGTCGCCGTCTTGGCGCAAGAGGGACTCCCAGCACTGGCAGTGGAAACATGGAATTGATCCTGGGACAGCCGCTAGGCCTGTGGGCCTTGATTGGCATCCCAATCGTGCTGCTCATTCACATGCTACAGCATGAGGCAAGACGCCACAAAATCTCTACGATGTTCCTTGTCGAACTCGTACAAATGGACGGCAAGGAAGGGCGGGTACTGGATCGGATACGAAATTCTTCACAGCTATGGCTACACTTGCTTGCGGTGTTGCTGTTGACATGGATCCTGGTGCAACCCAGGTGGCTCAAGAACGATTCGTTTCAGCGAGTCATCGTGGTGCTCGACGAATCAGCCTCCATGTCCGCCTTTCGCGCCGAAGTGGAATCCGCCTTGCGAAAGACACTTCCCGCCTTCCTCAATCTTGCCGCGTTCACCGAATGGACCTTGCTCCCATCCTCACCAGAATCGATGACTCTCTACTCGGGTGGAGAGTTGGATGAGTTGTTCGCCAGTCTGGATGGCTGGGAGCCAGTGCGAGGCGAACATGACATGGAACCGGTGCTCACAGTGGCCCAGCATTTGGCGAAACAAAGCGGTGTCGTGATCCTCGTGAGCGATCACTTGCATGATGAACGTTGGATCGGAATACAGCAGGTGGCGGTCGGTCGTCCCCTCTCGAATTGCGGTTTCACCGGGCTACGCGTCTCGGAGGACGGAGCCAAGGCGACGTGGCAAGCGGTGGTGCGCAATCATAGCGAGGAAACAGTGCATCGCGATTGGTGGGTCGAATCAGAGGGGCAAGCATCAACCTCTCGCTCTTTTTCGCTCGGAGGGGCTGAAACAAAGACCTTGTACGGAACGTTCCCAGCCACATCGTCCTTTTCGATCCAGCTAAGTCAGGACGAATTTACCCTGGACGATGTGATGCCGGTCGTGCGGCCCAGGGCCAAACGAATTGAGTTGGATGTGGCCGTACGCGGCGGTTTGAAGCCCATCGTGCAGAAGGTGGTTGCCACGCTAAATCATGTCACACCCGTCCTACGGGGACGCACACCGGATGTGGAGTTCCTGAGCTTTCGTGCACCGGCCATTCCGGGACCCAGGACACATGCCGTGTGTTTGTCCGAAGAACTTGGCGACAAAGGGCGAGATGCGAATGGAATGATTCTGGCGGAAGACCATCCATTGGTCAAAGATCTGGCATGGCGTGGCCTACTGGTTCAGCGCATAGCCAATCTGCAGCGACAAGAAGACGACGACGTCTTAGTGTGGCACGGTGATGCACCACTCATATTCTTGCGAACCTCCGGCGACATACGACAACTCATTTTTGGCTTTGATGTGCTGCACTCCAATGCCGCACAACAGCCGGCTTTCGTGCTCTTGATCCATCGCTTCATCGAGTCGATCCGTCACGAAAAGCGCGGCCTCGCCTCAGACAACGTCGAGCTTGGACAGAGGTTGCCACTATCGGTGGGGCAACAGACGGACGATCTCATCATCACGGACGCCAACCGGCTCGATGACAAGCCAACAACCCTGCCCGCGGAACGTGCGTATTTGTTTCGCGCACCGGATCGACCAACACGATTTCAAGTGGTTCAGGGACGCGATGTGTTGTTCGTTGGTGCAGCTCATTTCGCGGATGTCCGGGAAGCTGATTTTCGAGACTGTGCGACTGGCTGGGAGTTGGAAAAAGTGTTGCAAAGGGTAGAGGTCCACAACAGTAAGCCGGACCCGATGGTTCCTCTATGGATGGTTCTTGTCGGAGGAGTCTTGGTGTGGTCCTGGTTTGAAGGTGGACGACGCGGATGATTCGGTTCCTTGCACCAGAATGGTTGCTCTTTGTGCCGTTCTTGTTCTTTGTAGGATCGCGCCGTTTGCATTTGTGGCAGCCGTTGCGCATCCTATGTCTGGCTCTCATCGCCCTTTTCCTTATGCAAATGCAGATCCGGATGGCGAGCAGCGCGATGGATTTGTGGGTCCTGTTGGACAGATCCGCATCGGCCAACGATCTCATAGAACCACATCAGTCGGAATGGATTGCACTGCTTGAGAAATCCAAAGAAAACGAAGACCGACTGAGGGTGATCGATTTCGCGAGAGAACCGATCCTTCGCGACCTCCGTGATCAGGTTGGCTATTCAGGAGGGAAAGACGAAACACGACTGGGCTTGGCTGTGCATCATGTTCTGTCTCAAGTGACGGAAGAACGTGCGAATCGGATCTTGGTCCTGACGGATGGTTATCCGACCGAGGACCTGCGAGACGCTACGGAGCGATTGGTGGCGCAGAGCGTACCGTTAGACTATCGATTGTCGAAGGGAGACATCACACAGGACGTCTTGGTGCGCAGTGTGACGATGCCGAATCAAGTGCAGGTCCAAGAACCGTTTCTCGTGGAAGTGCAGATCAGCGGGAATGTGGAAGGCAACGTTCCATACGATGTATTCTTGCACCGTACCCATATCGGACGTGGAACAGTCGAGATCACCGGAGGACAGGGGATCCTCCGATTCACCGACCGTCAACCTGTGCCTGGCGCCTATCCGTATCACATCCAGTTGAATCCGGAGGACGATGCGTTTCCAGGGAACAACCATTCATTGCGCTGGATCGAAGTAACGGGCGGACCAAGACTGGTGCTCCTCACCGGAGTCATGAACGATCCGCTGGCTCAGATGTTAAGAAAGCAGGGATTCGACGTGGAGGTCATCACAAATCCATCTGATTTGCACGTAGGGCTACTACAGGGTGCCAAGGCCGTGTTGTTCAATCAGATGCCAGCTTACAAGGTACCGACAAGCTTTCTGAAAGAAATGGATTTCTTTGTTCGGGTACAAGGTGGTGGATTCTTGATGGCGGGAGGCAAGATGAGTTTTGGGTCAGGCGGATACTATGGATCGGCATTGGACCCGTTGTTGCCGGTATCGATGGAGTTAAAGGAAGAACATCGTAAACTGTCGACTGCTATGGCCCTTGTACTGGATCGTTCCGGCAGTATGGGAGCCCAGGTGGGGCCAGGCTTGACAAAGATGGACCTGGCGAACGAGGGGTCAGCGCGAACCATTGAGTTGCTAGGCCCACACGATTCGATTGCCGTGCTCGCGGTGGATAGCGAGGCTCATATCATGGTACCCCAGACCCAGGTGGGGCCAGTACGAAACAATCTGATCCATACCGTTCGCAGCATCCAGAGTGGTGGCGGGGGAATCTATGTGTACACAGGGATGAAGGCTGGATGGGGAGAGCTACAGAAAGCGGATGTCGGACAACGTCACATGATTTTGTTCTCTGATGCTGCGGATTCAGAGGAACCGGGCCAGTACAAGCCGTTGCTGGCAGAGATGACGGCGCAAGGGACAACGGTCAGTGTCATTGGGCTCGGGACCGAAAGCGACACGGACGCAGCCTTGCTTCAAGAGATCGCTGCATTGGGTGGAGGTCGAATATTTTTCAATGCAAATCCGGCAGACTTGCCAGGTTTGTTTGCCCAAGAGGCCGTCAGCGTAGCAAGGTCTGCGTTTATAGAGGAACCGGTGCCATTGGTTGCGTCGGCAGGTTGGATGGAGATTGCCGCGCAAAACCTGGACTGGTTATCGCACGTGGACGGCTACAACCTGAGTTACTTGCGACCCGAGGCAACGGCAGCGGCAGTAAGTGGCGACGAGTATCGTGCTCCTTTGGTAGCGTTCTGGCAACGCGGTGTGGGACGTGTGGCAGCTGTGTCTTTTCCATTGTCCGGCGAGTTTTCAGACTCCGTAAGAAGCTGGAAAGACAGTGCAGATATGATGCAGACCTTGGCGC
Source organism: Phascolosoma agassizii (assembly GCA_035593235.1). Lineage (NCBI taxonomy): Eukaryota > Metazoa > Annelida > Sipuncula > Phascolosomatiformes > Phascolosomatidae > Phascolosoma > Phascolosoma agassizii. The sequence continues at coordinate 29,306 of JAVJHY012004451.1, forward strand.
GCTGGCTCATGGGTGAGCAGGTGCCGTCGGGGATTGGTGTGCGTCACGAGCTGATTGGAACAACGTTGAACGTGGACTTGATGTTTGATGAGCGATGGGAAGACGTGTTGGCACAGAAGAGCCCGGCCTTGCTTGTCGTGCAAGAAGGTGACATCGATGCTGAAGAAAAAACCTGGCAACGGTTGGAGCCGGGTCATTTTCGATGCAAACTCGACGTGGAACCCCAAACATGGATGCGAGGCGTGGTGCATGCGGGAGACCATGCCATTCCCTTTGGCCCAGTGAGTGTCGGGACCAGTCCCGAATGGACCTTTGAGCGGGATCGACTAGAGGAACTGCGTCAGATGTCTGTCGCAAGTGGAGGGACGAAGCGGTTGGATTTGACCAAGGTATGGGAGGCACCTCGCCGGTCCGCCTATCACGACATTCGACACTGGCTTGCCGCCGCAATCTTCTTTGTATTCTTACTAGAAGCGCTTCTGTCGAGATTGGGATGGCACATGCCTTCCATCACAAATCTGCGCTCCGCACCCACTCTGAAGAAGGAATTATCGTCCATGACCCTCCCGCCGACCACGATCGCTGCCCAACAAGAGCAACACGAACGAACTGGGTCCAAGACTGTGGAACCAGAAGGAAAAAATAAAAAACAACAGCGTCGGAAACGATTTCGCCGAGCCAAAAAACTCTAGCCCGCATGGATCACACTTTTCCTGCTACGGCCGCGAATCACCCCGCCAGGGTTGGCCAAAGCCTTGATCCTCCAATTTGCA
>JAVJHY012005525.1:12926-30047 GCA_035593235.1 Phascolosoma agassizii
CTATTGCAACGTTCCATGTCCGAGGCCCTTCGGGGGCTCACACCCCGCGAACACATGGTCCTCGTTCTGAAGTATCGCGACGCCGTGCCACAAAAGGAGATCGCGGCGTTGTTGGGTGTGGGAGCTCCACGCATCAGCCGCCTTGTCGAACAAGCCGTTTCCAAGGTGGGCGTGCATTTGCGTAACGACTTGGGCCTGAGCGATGAATCCCAGCAGGCGAGTTGGATGAAGTTGTGTTCTGCCGTGCAGCGAGTACTTGCCGAGCAAGATGAATCGAGGGAACGTTGAACCAATCAACAAAGTGCTCGCTTGAGCAAGGACATGCATCATGAAGGCGGATCATGACATCGTTGCGGCGCTACTAGCTCACGGAAGCGCTGAGGAAACCTCTCTGAGCGAGGACGCGCATGCGGTTCATGCCGATGCCGATCTACTAGCGGCCTACATCGCCGGTACCCTTGGCGATGACGAGCAAGATATGCTTGAGCGTCGATTGGCGGAAGAAGATCACCTTCGTACGGTTTGGCTCGAAGTCAGGCGCGCACAGAGTGAGCGTGCTGTCGTTGCCTATCGTCCGCACGGCGAACATCGTACAGGTCCAACACGTCCCGATGCGCTTTCCCCCCAATCCACCGCTTCTCCAGCGTGGCGTCTCCCTCTCGCCATCGCAGCGTGCATTTTGGTGGGGCTCGCCATGTGGAAGTTCGCGCAGGAGAACAGCACCTCAGGTCCTGAGATGACGCAGTCCGGGAGCATGATCGCCAAGCTAGAAGCACGTGCCGCCGAGTTGCGCGCGGGCGAGGCTCCATGGCTAGGCGTGTTGCCCTTGTTGGGTGAGTCTCCGCCCACACCGGGACTTGGCCCACGCTTTCGCGATGGCGTTACGTTGCACGGGCCCATCGGACGCCAACTTTCCGTACGTCCCACGTTTCGCTTCACTTTGCCAACCGGTACGGCCGAGATTCGCTTGCGCGTCGAAGAGGAAGCATCGGGCAAAATCGTCTTCGAACGCAGGCTGGAGGGTTCTCCCTTGTCGTGGCCCGCCGAACAGAGTCCCTTGAAACCTGGAACCAAGTACTTTTGGCACCTATCTGGCAAAGCGCCCTTAGGCACCCTAGAAGCCAGCGCGTCCATAGAAGTGGTCGAGCAAGATGAACGGAATCGTGTCCGGTCTCTTCTCACGTCTCTGCAAGCTTCCGAGAAGGACGTCGATCACTTGCTCGCGGTGGTTGTGGCTCTTGACAACGGATTTGTTGACGAGGCTGCCCGAAGGTTTTCCGACGTGCCTGCGAGCATGAAAGACACGGTTGTTTCTGATCGAGTACGAGTCGCATTGAACATGCTGCGCCGATGATTCACTTGAACGTCATTCGTCGGATAGGGTTTGTGGCGATGGTCGTCGGTGCACTGGGAGTGGCTCATGCGGCTGACGACGATCACGCTGGAAGCGACTATCGCTTGGCCGAGATCATCGTTTCACTTCAGGAGGCCGGAGAATCTGCGAAGATTGCGAAGCACGCTTCAACCTACAAAGGGAGCGCACTGGAACTAGGCGTCGATGTAATTGAGTGTTGCTGGCGCGCCGCACTACCTCAAGACGCACCGCGTGATCGAACGCTAGCCCTGCTTGAGCTTGTTGTGCGGCACACGTCCCATTGTTCGGAACACCAGGCGTTTTCCGAAATGGTAGACCATTGGGCTTCCCTCAGTGACGCAGACTGGGCCCACGAACGAGAACGCTCGTTTCTATGCACTCGACTTCGATGGCTCCACGATAAGCGGCTCCATCATACGACGCTTCGAGTGATGAAGTCACAGGGCGATGCAATAGGGAGCCGCGCTCGGTCGTTCTTTGCATGGCGCATTCTTCGCTACACCTCATTTGCCATGGTTGAAACCGGAAATGTCCACGGGTGTATCGAGGCGTCCAAGCAAGCTGCGGAACTTGCAGTTGCCGCTTCGTGGATTCAGCCTGCACTGAGGGCCTATCACGTGGCGATTCGAGCGTGTCGCATTCGCAAGGACGAACGTCAAGCCGTCGAGCTCGAAGATCGAGTTCTAGAGTTGGTTCGAGAAGCGGAAAGTGTGCGGCACCAGATTCGGGCTGTAACAAGGATTGGCATCAGCAACTACAATCGCAGCCAGTACCGTCGCTGCATCGCGGTGTTTGAGGCGTTTCGAGAAGGCGCGCGCCACGCCGATGTTGTTGCGTCGGCGCGATACGAATTGCTACGCCTTCTCGCCAAGTCGTACCAGTTTCGCGGGCAGCACCGCGAAGCACTTGATGTGATACAAGAGTTTGCTTCGTTTGCCAAGACGCAACGAGATGACGTACGCATGCAAGAAGCGCTGGTCCTACAGGCCACACAAAACTTCGCCCTTGGAAAGACGGCCCGGAGTCTTCAGCTGCTTGAGTCGGCGGCTTCGATGCGTCCCGCGAAGGGGGAGGCAAGCCTTCGTCTCAACCTGCTGCGCGATTTGGCTTCGCAACGAAGCTACTTAGGAGACCCACGCGGAGGCATCCGAGCGGCGAAAGAGGCTGTGGGTATCGCGGTCGCCAATGGATGGAAGACCCGAGAAGCGCATGTACGCAACTACATCGCGGGCGCGCACTTTCGGTTGGGGGAGCTCGACCAGGCCGAGCAAGAGGCGCTCGCAGGACGCAAAGCACTTGATCCCGCCAAAGAACCTGCGCGTGTCACTGAACTCGAAGTAATGCTGGGGCAGATTTCAGAGAAGCGCAAGGCGTGGAACGCGGCTGCGAAGCACTACGACAAAGCCTTGCGCGTGGCACAAGAGCAGCTCGACGCGGACGCAGTTCGAAGTGTTCGTGTGGTGCGCGGGCTGTTTGAGCTTCACCGAGGGAACTATGCGGAAGCATTGACGAAAATGCAGTCCCTCCGAGATGTGGTTCGCGATAGGGGACTTGTTCATGCTGTGATCGAAGCGGGCATTGCGCACTCCGCCCACGGATCGAACCAGCCTAGGGTGGCGCTCCCTGCGGCCAAGCATGCGATTCAGGAGTACCTTGCGACCTTGGACGGCATGGCGGCGGGAGATGCATCCCCAAGGCAATGGCGCATGTCGGCGCTGGCAGAAGTGGGCCTTGTGTCGGCGATGACGCTTTCCAAACATGGCGCCGCATCCTCACAGCAACACGCAGAGGATGCATTTTGGTTCCTTGAACTGGCGCGTTCGATTCAGTTGCGCCAAGCGATTGCGGCCATGAACATCGTTCACACCCTTCCCGATGACCTCGCCAAGGAAGACGCGCAGGTGCGAACACGACTTCGAAAGGCACGTAAGCGTTGGCAGTCCATCGCGGCCAATCCCGCGAGCACAGAGCAGCAGCGCGCGGGTGCCAAATCGGATCTTGAAGCCGTGTGGGTCGAGCGCGATCGAACGACGCGCAAAGTGCAGCGACACTCCCGTCGCGACGGGTTGCTTGCGCGTATGACGCCGGCCACACCACAGCGCTTGCAGCAGTCCCTGGGGAAGGGTGATCGTTATGTGGCGTATGCGTGCACCGATTCGAAGGTGCTTGCATGGGTCGCGTCCAACGACTCTACGCGAGTTGTTGATTTGGGCCCCGTGAATGATCTTTTTGTTCGTGTTGAGGCACTTCGCCGACGATTGAGTACTGATGGCGTCAACAGCGACGAGTTGGCGAAGCACTTGTATCGGCGATTGATTGCACCGGTGCGTGCCCACCTCACCGGTGCCACGCGCCTGCTTATCTCACCGGATGCTCGCATCGCGGCTTTGCCGTGGGCAGCACTAATGGATGCATCGGGGAAACGACTCATCGAGCATCATGCGATCCTCTGCGTCACCAGCGCCACGGCCTATCTTGAGCTCCGCGCTTCGTTGCCGAGTGCTGGAACCGGTTTGTTGGCGGTGACCAATCCTGATACGGCGCCCACCCTGCCTCGACTGCCTGCAAGCGAACTTGAAGTGGCAGCACTCACTGCGCATTTCAAGGATGCACCGCAGCACGTATTGACCGGCAAGGGCGCCACGATCGCTGCCTTGCAACAGACCATTGGCCATGCGAGTTCGACCGTTTGGAAGGTGGCGCATTTCGCCTGCCACGGCGTAATGGATGCAGAACATCCAGAGCGTTCCGGGCTCGTACTGACGGGGCCCGAGACTTGGACTGCCGACGCCGTTGCGGCAAGTCGCATTCGCGCCGAACTCGTCGTCTTGTCCGCATGCAATACAGCACGAGGTGTTCCAGCACTAGGCGAAGGGTTGCTTGGTTTGAGTCGTGCATTTCTTTGGGCCGGCGCAAAGCAAGTCATCGCCAGCGCATGGCGAGTGGAAGATCAAGCCACGGCACGCTTCTTTAAAGGGTTCTACGAGGACCATCTCAAAAAGGGGCACGATGTGCCCGCCGCCCTTCAAGAGGCCATGCGCCGGGCGATCCAAAGTGGCATTTCCCCAAGTCTTTGGTCTGCATTTGTTGTTTGGGGATAAGCAGCCAAGAAAGTTGGGAGAGACGTGTCTTGGACTGCGAGGGGCTGCTGCTGGGGATACGATTCATCTTGCGCGAGCTGAGTGAGGCAGCGCAAGACGATGGGAGTCTCTTTCATGCAGGCAAAGCACGGCGTATGGATTCTTGTGTTGATCGCGATAGGGGCCCTGGCCTACTTTTTGGTGAACCCTTCGCCCAACGAGAGCGACCCAACCAATGACTCGTTGCTAGTTGAAGGGGGACAAGAAGGCGAAGACCTTACGGGTACAAAAGAGGAGCCACTGACCGGGCTTCGCGTAACCGGCAAGGCTCGCCAAGTCGAACCGCCCAGTTCCGACTTTGAGTCGGGCGCCTCCAAGATCAAGGGGCAAGTAACTCGCTTGGGCGTGGGGGCAGAATCCACGGTGGAGCTGCGCTTTGCTCGCGGTCTCGATGCGAGCGAGCCCGGCAAACCCAAGAAAATGGGCGTGGCCGCCATGATCGACATGTTCTTTGCCGGTGGATTGGTCCCCGGCAAAGCGCTCCGCGTCACCAAGACTAAGGCCGATGGCCGCTTTGAATTTGATGGACTGGGGCGAGGGCACTACGAGGTGCGAGCCTTTGATGAAGAGGATCGCAGCAAACATACGCGCGTGGCAATTCCGGTCGACGGTGCAGTGGTAGCTGCCAATGTCTCATTGCCCGACGGCGACTTGACGTTCCAAGGCAAAGTTTCCATGCCCGACGGCACGCCGTTTCGTGGTTGGGCCGTGATTCAGTCAGGTGCGTTGGCGCAACAAATGAATCCGTTCATGATGAAAGACGAGCGGGCCATGTGGACCGACGAACAAGGGGAGTTCTCGTTCAAAGGGCTCGCCCCTGGAGAAGTCAGCCTCACGCTGCTGATCCCCCACAAGTTGCGTGTCATGAAATCGGGCTACAGCGTGCCGCAAACCGAACCCGTCCAAGTGGTGATTTCTGAAGGCGCGAGCAAACTTACCGGCACGGTTGTCTCGAGCGTCGATGATGCGCCCATTGGCGGCGCCATGGTGATGGGCGGAGGGGGAAGCGGACAAGGTATGTCTATGACGAGCGTGACTTCTTTGGCCGACGGGACATTTGCCATCGAGTTGCCAAAGGGGGCCAACGGAGGGATCTTTGCGAGTGCTGAGGGGTTCGGCCCTGCGATGATCGAAATGAACACGTCGACTCCAAGCGAAGACGGCATCACGATAACCTTGAGTCCTGTGGGTACGGTTTCGGGACGGGTTCTCGATGAGGGCGGCGAAGGCCTGGCAGGCGTCGAAGTAACGATTACGTCCGTCGCCAAAGCGAACGCCCCAATGATGTCGAGTGTTTCGACCACATCCGGCGAAGGCGGCGCGTACGAAGTTGGCAATGTCGTTCCCGGACAAGTCACCGGCGCTGCCAAGGGAAGTGGATTCATCTCGCCTGTCGATCCTCAAGCGAATCCCATGCTCATGATGGGTAGACGAGGTGGCGGTGAAGGAGGCGTAGCCCTCGAGCCTGGCGGCACGGCCACGGTAGACGTCAAAGTACTTAAGGCGGGGCGCGTCGTGGGCCGCGTCACTTCATCCGACGGAGCTTCCGTTGTGGGTGCCGTTGTAAGTGTCTCTGCAACCAATCCCATGGAAATGATGATGAAGGCCATGGGGGTGTCCTCTAGCACGGACGGGGTTGTCGTCACCGATGCGGAGGGCGCGTATGTACTTGATCCCGTAGCTCCCGGAGCTATCAAGGTTTCGGTCGACGCCGTTGGATTTCCCAAGGCGACCTCTGACTCTGTTACGCCCGTCAGCGGAGGCGAAGTGCGCGCTGACATCGTAATGAAGTCGGGAAGAGCCGTGGTCGTCAACGTCGTTGATGCGGATACAGGCAAGCCCGTTGCGGGCGCCACCGTGATCCTGATGGCGATGAGCGACGATGCCAATCGTTTTATGATGGAGTCTCTCGACAACATGGGTACGACCGGCCCCGACGGTTCCGCGAGCTTTGCATCGGCCCCCAACGGCAAGCTCTCGGTTGCCGTTACCATGCCCGATTATCTGAATCTATCGGAAAGAGTTCCCTTGCCCGAAGGAGAGGATACGTGCCGCGTTGAGTTGGTGAGGGGGCTAACCATTACCGGCACACTTCGTATTCCAGATGGACTGACGTCAAATGAGATTCGCGTACTTGCCCAGTCTCAACCGGGGGCCAATGGTGGCCCATGGGTTCATCAGCGGGCGGTTCTCAATAAAGATGGCACCTATGAGATTAAACAGTTGCCCTCTACGACAGTGACCATTCGTGCAAATGCAAAGACGGATGAATGGAACTACAAGGGCGAGACCACCGCATCGGGCGGAGACACCGATGTCAATTTCACCCTCGAACGAACAACGAAGCGACGCATTCTGACCATTCGCTTAAAGGACCCTTCGGGTGACGCCGTGTTGAGCGGAACCCTCCGACTTGAGTGGAACTCCAATGGCAGTCGCTCCACGGATTACAAGAACCTTTCGAATGGCGTCGTGCATGCCGATATCGGCGACGAGAACAGCAAAGGCGCTTTGACGATTCACGTGTCCAACCTCCCCGATGGCCTTGCCAACATGTCATCCGATCCCTACACCTCGATACCCGCCAACAATGAAATCACCCTTCGCTTGGAAATGGGCCTTTCCATCAAGGGAACGGTCCGAAGCGAGACGGGCGGTGTCGCGGGCGTTCAAGTTGCAGCGACGGAGGTTTCAAAGGTAGAGGGACAAGGGGGCATGGATAGCAGCAATGGTGCGCTCACGGACGCGAAAGGCCAGTTCGAGATCAAGGGACTTCGTAAGGGCAGCTACGAACTTCGTGTCAAGGGCGGCATCAATTGGAAGGAGCCATCGAGCCCTCCTCAAGTGCCCGCAGGTCGAACAGGAGTGACCATCCGCGTTTCGGCCTTTGCGGTCGTGAACGTGACGGTAGTCGATGGTGCAGGCGATCCCGTTCAGGGGGCGAGAGTGATGCCTCACACGACAGGTAAGCAGAATCGGCGCGTTGTTAGGGCGGTAACCAATGCAGACGGTGTTGCGAACGTGGGCAAACTCGATGGTCAGGTCGCGTACGAGCTCCGAGTATCGCCACCGAATGAACAGAAGGGTGAATTCACCTCTACAAGGATCGAGGCGTGGCGTCCTGCTGATACCCGTGTCGTGCTTCCTCGTGGCTACGCCATCAAGGGACGAGCCGTTGATCAAAACGGGAAACCCATTGTCTCGGGTCGAGTGCAGGCTTCACCGGTGGGCGAGGGAGTGCGAGCCAACACCACGCTCGATGACGAGGGTTCGTTCGAACTCAAGGGGCTCGCAAAGGGTGAGTACAAGATTGTGGTACACCCCACGGGGGTTTCAAACTTCGAACGACCTCTGCCCGGATCTGGCTCCACGCAGTTGGGCGAAACGCGCGCAGAAGCTGGGAAGAGCAACGTTGTCGTTCAGTTGAATGTGGGCCATGTCATTGAGGTGACCTTTGACGGCATCTCGAAACTCAAGATGAAGCGCAATGGGCCGCAAGTCATGTTTCGAAGTTCCGACAAGCGTTCGCGCACAGAGGAGCGGCTCCAGGGAGACTCCTTTGTGTTCTATGGGGCCAAGGAGGGAGAAACGTATGCGGTGGGAATGTACCAGCTGCGCAACAGCTCCTACTACATGCGCGCAAATCTAAAGCCCGGTGACCGCGTTACGTTGCAACCGAAAAAGGGAAGAACGCTCAAGGGCAAGGTGAACCTCCCTGCAGGCTCAACCCTTCAACATGCGACCGTGTCCGTCGAACTGCCTGGTGGTTCGATATCTACGTGGATCCACTCGGGGGCTTCGTTCCAAATGGATGGTGTCCCTCCGGGAACATGGCCCCTCAAGATTCGCGCAACACTATCTGATGGGAAGTACGACGGGAATGCCAACGTGACTCCGGGGACGTCAGCGTCTGTATCTCTCACGAAGGACAAGTAACGCACTAGCTTCCTTCTAAGGTTGCGAGCGATCCGTGTCGTACACCATTGTTCCGTAGCGCAACACTTCGCCGGGAAGTGCTGGGCTCGCACCCTTTTTTGTGGGCGTAGCGATTCCGTAGGCGCCCAGTGCCAGTTCCGTGCAGTACTCCATTGATGTTCGTTGATAGCCAAGTGCACCGGGAAAGTCATACAGGCGTCCGGTACGGCTGCGAGCCCATGCAACGGCTTGTGAGGCTTGCGCCGGGGTGTAGTTGACGGGCCTTACTACTTGGATGCGATGCATGCGTCTTACGTAGTAGCTGAGGGGCAGTGTTCTCACGACGGGCGGCGCTGCGTCGACGATGCGGTTTCTACGCGCATCGTAGATGCCAACATGCGACCACGGTTGCCCGGTCGCGGCCGTGACGGCGACGTGGCCCGGGGAGTATCCGCGCATGAGGATCCAGTCTCCGTGCTTTGCAACGCGGACAATGTCGGCGGTCCAAACCTTGGATCTACGAATGACTGCGATAGGCCCCGGATGCAGGGGAGGCGCTGCATGTCTACATCCGGACGTCATGCTGCATGACCCCAGAAGTACGGCACAGAGGAGTTGAATACGCGCGCGATTCATGTCCTCAGATGTTCGGGGCATCCCCAGGGGATCATCTCACTTAGTGGTCGCTTTCTTTGCGACAGGTACTTTCGTCCACACCTGTCCGTTCGGGAACCTAAGTGTGTCGATGTTGGAATTCGCGCCTTTCTCGAAGACGTAGTGTGTGGATTTCCACGGATCAAAGGAAAACGCGTCGAACGTTCCTTTGCCGGTGTGGACAAGCGAACGACTTACGACCGCGCCCAGAGGAAGTACGTTCATCTCATCAATGTTGGGTCCGCCCCAACGCGCAACCAACATGTTGGTCCCATGCTCATGTCGAACATGGAAAACAGAATATTGCATGACTTGCGTACTGATGTTTCCAATGAGCTCCCAAGACGCCATCGAGCCATGCGCCGACACATGCGCTTTCCAAGACGGTTCAAACGTCTTGGGCATGCCCTCGCCGATGGCCGCACGCACGTCACGTTTCTTTAGCTCACTCAGAATGGATTCAAGTCGTTCTTCACGCCAAGGCCATTCACTCCACGAGGGGGGCCGCCGACCTCGGTTCCGACCGCGAGGCCCTTTCCATGCGGCATTGTTCTGATTATCTGCACTCAAGCCGTGAAGGAAGTAAAGCGCATGTTGGGTCCGCGGTACCAGCGTGAAGCGGTAGGGGGTGGTTGACGCGACGACTTCAATCTTCGTCCGAGGATTGAGTTCGTAGAGCCCCAGCACCTGTGCCCGAGTGGATTGTTGAACGAGCTGCTGAGTTGGCGGTGGTCGTACGTCTTTGCCTCGCACGATGCGTTCGAGCTTACGTGCCAGATGCCCAAGGCGTCTTCGATTTGCGAGGACGGCCACGAACAGACCTTCGGAGGGAACGCGCCGCTGAGCCGATTCAAAGCCCATGGTGGCGCCCGCATGCCACACGCGTTTTGCGCCACCGACAGTCTTATCGATCAGCAATCCATAGCCGTAACGTCCTTGGTGTGCCGTCTCCATCAAGCGGAGCGAGGCGTCGCTCACGACTTGTCCGCTATGAAGCGCGCGGTCCCACGCGAAGAGTTCTTCCACCGTCGTCAGTACTCCTACGCTCCCCTTATAACGCCAAGGGAATCGCTCCAAGTTGGCAGGGACGCGTTCAATGCCCTGTTCCATGCCGCATGCGCATCCCGAAGCGTCAAGCGCCTCGCGAGGAAAGTGAGTCCGAGTCATCCCTGCGCGGTGAAAGACCTCGGTCTTCATAAACGTCTCAAACGTGACGTCAGACGTTCGCTCAATCACTGCAGCCAATAGCGAATAGCCAAGGTTGCTGTAGAGCGTTTTGCTGCCCGCCTTAAACAGCGGCGTGAGTGCACCCGCGGCACCAAGCAAATCACGTCGCGACGAACCCAAGAAGCGTGTGGGCTGGACGTCGCGAGGGGCACCGGATTGATGCGAGAGGAGGTGGTGCACCGTGACGTGGCTCCACGCCTTGCCCAGTTCAGGTATGATCTCTTGCACGTTGTCGGTCAGCTTGAGTTTCTTGCCCTCCACGAGTCTCAGGATGCCCGCCGCAGTGAACTGTTTGGACAGGGAGCCTGCGTCAAACAACGTGTCGGGCCGGTTCCGGCGTCGCATGCCGCGATTGGCCCAGCCGTAGCCTTGCTTGAGGAGGATTTCTTCGTGGCGCATAACGAGGACCGACCCCTGAAATCCGTGGACCGCACACGCATCCATGAACAACTCCAATCGATCGGACGTTGTCATGGTTTCGTTGGGGTCTGCCTCGGGGGCTGCGAGGGACCAGGGAGCGGTCAGGAGCACAAGCAGGCCCACAACGGAATTGCGAGTGACCCGAGCCAGCGTGCCGGGTGTAGTAGGTGAGGTGATCAGGGGTCGCTCCGGAGTGGTTCTGCAATCTTACTAGGGCCAACTGCGCCTGAAAGCCTCCTCAGCACGAGGAGGAAAGGCCCTTGCCCTTTCATTTCTTCCGATCGCCGTCGAGAAATCCCCCGACATTTTCTCGGCGAGGAGAGATGTGTGCGGCAACATCTGCCGCTTCCAGTCCCTCCGTGGGTCTGGTCTCATTCCAATGCAACTCGTTTACCGACCTGCGGCCGCGCGCCAGGACGGGAGAGGGAGAACCGCGGATGGCAAGAACCACCAAACGCTATCGGGCTGCCCAGGCCATGCCGGGCTACGAGAAGCTCAAGAACTACAGCGTCTCCGACGCGCTTGAGATGCTCGAGAAGTTCCCTAAGGCCAAGTTTGACGAAACCGTCGAAATGGTCATACGACTTGGTATTGATACAACCAAGTCCGACCAACAGGTGCGCGGAAGCATTTCGTTGCCCAAGGGCATTGGCAAGACACGCAAGGTGATCGTGTTCGCAGAAGGTGAACACGCGGAAGCCGCCGTCGCCGCAGGGGCAGATGAAGTCGGTGGCGAAGAGCTTGGCAAGCGTATTCAAGAGGGATGGATGGACTTCGACGTCTGCATTGCTCATCCCGGCATGATGCGCGTCGTCGGTAAGCTCGGACGCACACTCGGACCGCAAGGCAAGATGCCCAGTCCCAAGTCAGGCACCGTGACCCCTCGCATTGCCGAGGCCGTCGCCGAGTTCAAGGCCGGAAAGGTCGAGTTCAAAGCTGACAAAACGGGCAACGTTCACATTCCTGTAGGCAAGCGCAGCTTTTCCGCAGGCGATCTTGAGTCCAACATTCGCCACTTCTTTGAGTTCATCAAGAACTTGAAGCCTGCGGCAGTGAAGGGCACCTATATCCGGCGCGTATCGATTTCCGGTTCCATGACCCCTGGTCTTCGACTGGACCTCAACTAAAGAAAGGAGCCGCCATGGCAAAGCAACTCAAGCGGCTTCTGGCCAGCCAACTCGAAACCGCCCTTGAAGATGCGGGTGCGGGTCTCTTGGTGCTTGATACAGGTCCCATGACCGTTGAGAGCGTGCAGGAGTTTCGCAAGGACTTGCGAGAGAAGGCAGGCGGCGCCAAGCTGCGTGTCATTCATAATCGCACGGCCAAGCTGGCCCTGAAGAGCCGTTACTTCCCCGAAGCCGAGAATATTGACGACTTGGCCGACATGCTCCGTGGCCCAACGGCCGTGATTTATGGCGGCGACGGTCCTATTCCTTGCGCCAAAGTCGTGCGCGACTGGAAGACCAAGTTCAAGCCCATAGAGCTCAAGGGCGCGGTCGCCGATGGTGAGCTCATGCTTGCCGACGAAGCCGCCATCCTTGCTGATATGCCAGGTCTCACCGAGCTCAAGAGCATGCTGCTTAGCGCCATCATGGGTGGCCCGCGCGGTATCGCGACATGCCTCAGTGGCGTCTTTGGCGGTATCGCTCGGTGCATTCAAGCCAAGATTGACAAAGAGGATGGGGAGCCGGAAGGCGAAAGTAGCGAAGAGGCCGCGGCTTAACCCCTCTTTCGGGCATGTCGCTCATTTCGACTTGTTCGACACATTCATTCAGTTCAGTTTTTCATTTTTCTAGATTTACCCGACGAAGCAGGAGTTGGAATCATGTCCGACGAAGTAGAAACCATCGAGCTTGACAGCGATCTTGAAGCCATTTTCTCATCGCTCGACCAGTTGACAATCGCTAAGGCTGCCAAGCTTGTGAAGGCGATGGAAGGTCGTTGGGGCGTCTCCGCTTCAGCTCCCACCGTCGTTGCCGCAGGTCCCGCCGCTGGTGGCGGTGCTGCAGTCGAAGAAGAGAAGACAGCCTTCGATGTCGTCTTGAAGAACGTGGGTCAGCAAAAGATCCAGGTCATCAAGGCGGTCCGCGCGATCACCGGCTTGGGTCTGAAAGAGGCCAAGGCCCTCGTGGACGGCGCTCCCAAGGCGGTCAAGGAAGGCGTGTCCAAGGACGACGCCGAGACCGTCAAGAAGCAGCTTGAAGAGTCCGGCGCCGAAGTCGAGATCAAGTAGTTTCCGCCAAGCGCGAATACCTTGAGGATCGGTAGTCCCATGGAGCATTGAGCTCCTGAGGATCGCTGCTCTGGGTGTTCGTTCTGGCCGAACGTACCGAATTTGCGCTGTGACCCCTGGGTCGCGCGTAACGTACCGGGAAGCGCGTGCGGAATCGGGCGCGCTTTCAAACCCTCGGATGGCACCCGCCAACGACTCCCGTGGCCAAGGGAGACGGTAGATTGGGACATTCGAGTAGCGGCCACCGCGACGCCGTCGGCGTCGTGTCTGCAGAGAGATTGAGGACCCCATACGCCGGTTCATAGAGGTAGGTCGTCTTTAGAGGCGCCTCGATTCTGCGAGTAGGCAAGGGAAAGCTTCAGCGATTTGTAGAGATACGTGAAGTAAGCATGCGTTCGACATATTCGAATGGCATGTGCGCTCGATCCACTGGGACTCGGGCAAAGGGTGGTCGCTAACGCCTTCGAGAGTCGTGATGCGCACGTGAGCGTCGATTCGTGTTTGTGCCGAGCATGCGTTGCTCCATAAATACTTGCCGATGGTTCATGGTGCGCAAGGCACATGCTCCTCGAATCTGTTTGCGCCTCTTTTGTCCTCTGTCTGCACGGATCGCAGGAGGACCTCAGATGGCATCGTCAAATGGCAATGGCACGAACGGCAGCAGCTCCAGTGGCAATGGGAACGGCGAGAACGGGTTGGGCCGAGCGAATAAGAAGCTTTCGCTGGCCGATGTCCTGGGTACGCCCATTGGCGATCTTCCTGTAATGAGCTTTGGGGGTCGCCGCTCTCAGCCGGTGCCCAACCTCGTTCATCTACAGACCCATGCGTTCTCCGCGTTTCTCCAAGAAGATACGCCTCCTGACCACCGAGACCATGCGGGTCTTCATGCAGTACTGAGCGAGATCTTTCCCATCCCGTCCTACGACGGCACGATGGAGCTTCAATACTTGGGCTACGAACTTGGCAGCCCTCGCTATACGCAGGACGAGTGCCGCGAACTCAAGCTCACTTACGGTCGTCCCTTCAAGATTCGTGTTCGTCTTCAGAAGGAAAGTCCCGTCGAGGAAGACGTCTATCTTGGTGAGATCCCCATCATGATCGGTGGGGGAGAGTTCTTGATCAACGGTACCGAGCGCGTCATCGTGACGCAGCTTCACCGGTCGCCGGGGGTTGACTTCTCCGTTCAAAGCGCAGGCACTGAGCGCAAACTGCACAGCTGCTGGATCATTCCCGAGCGCGGATCATGGATCGAGCTCAACGTCACCAAGAAGGAAGTACTTGCAGTTCGAATCGACCAGTCCGGTAAGTTTCCGGCCACCGCACTTCTCCGCGCCATCAGCGAGGAGTTCAGCGGCGACGCCGACATCGTCCGACTTTTCTATCCCATCAAATCCGCCTCTACCAAGTCTCGCAACTTCAAGAAGGCTGTGATTGGTCGCCATGTGCTTGAGCAGCAGGCCGACCCGGACACCGGCGAGATCATCATTGAGGCGCTTGAGCCCGTTTCGGAAGAGGGCGCCGAGCGCTTGAAGAAGTCGGGTCTCGCGTCCATCGAATACGTCGCCGAGCTTGAAGATCCCTTGGTGCTCAACACGTTGCTTGAAGACACCACGGAGAGCCACGAAGAAGCTCTTCAAAAGATTTACGGCCGATTGCGTCCGGGCAACCCGCCGCAGATCGAAAAGGCCAAGGACTTGTTCCGCGAAAAGTTCTTTGACGCGGGCCGCTATCGCCTCGGCAAAGTGGGGCGCTTCCGTCTCAACCGAAAGTTCGACACGACGGTGCCCGAAGACCAGCAGACGCTGCACAAGGACGACTTGGTGCAAGCCGTTCGTTACTTGATGACGCTTCGTTCCGGCAACGGCGAAGTCGACGACATTGATCACCTCGGAAACCGCCGGATTCGTACGATCGCCGAACTTGCAGCCGACGAAATGCGCAAGGGCTTCCTCAAGCTTCGCCGCACTGCGCAAGAGCGTATGAACATCGAAGATTCCGATTCGATTACGCCCCGTTCGGTCATCAACTCAAAGACCATTTCATCGGCCATCGATTACTTCTTTGGGCGCGGTGAGTTGAGCCAGGTGGTTGATCAGACCAACCCCTTGTCGCAGCTCAAGCACGAGCGCGGGCTTTCAGCGCTTGGACCTGGCGGGCTCAACCGAAAGCGTGCGGGCTTCGAAGTTCGTGACGTTCACATCAGTCACTACGGTCGTATCTGCCCCATTGAAACGCCTGAAGGTACCAACATCGGCCTCATTTCGTCGTTGGCGATCTATAGCGGCGTTGATGAGTACGGGTTCTTGATTACGCCCTATCAGGTAGTCAAGAACGGCGTCGTGACGAAGGAAATCGTCTTCCTCCGAGCCGACCAAGAGTTTGACAAGATCATGGCGCCCGCCGACACGGCCGTGAAAGACAACGGCGAAATCGCAGAAGAGAACATTCTGGGGCGTCAGAACGACGACTTCTTGATCGTGCGGGCCAAGGACGTCGCCTATATGGACGTCAGCCCCATGCAGCTGGTCGGTGTGTCGGCGTCACTGATTCCCTTCCTAGAGCACGACGACGCCAACCGTGCGTTGATGGGAAGCAATATGCAGCGCCAGGCGGTGCCCTTGCTTCTTACCGATCCGCCCATCGTGGGAACGGGCATGGAGACGGTCGTTGCGGCCAACTCCAGCATGGTGATTACGTCGAAGAAGGACGGCACCGTGTCGTATGTCGACGCGTTGAAGATCGTGATCGACGAAAAGGAAGGCGCACGCACCTACACATTGCGCAAGTTCGTGGGACTCAACGAGCGCACTTGCCAAAACCAAAAGCCGCTAATCAGTCTCGGCGACAAGGTGAAGGCAGGGCAAATCATCGCGGACGGCGCGGCAACCCATAAGGGTGAGCTTGCGTTGGGTCGCAACATCTTGGTCGCCTTCATGCCGTGGGATGGCTACAACTTTGAGGATGCCATTCTCGTCAGCGAGGCGTTGGTGCGCAACGACACCTACACATCCATTCATATCGATATGTATGAAATCGAGATCCGTGAAACCAAGCTTGGTCGCGAGGAGTTCACCAACGACATTCCCAATGTGTCGGAGCGTGCTCTTCGTAACCTCGACGAAGAGGGCATCGTGCGCGTCGGGACGCGTGTCAAACCCGGCGACATTCTCGTGGGCAAGGTCGCGCCCAAGAGCAAGAGCGAGCTCTCTCCGGAAGAGAAACTCCTTCACGCCATCTTTGGCCGAGCCGGTGAAGACGTTCGGAACGACTCGTTGACCGTGTCGCCAGGCGTCGAGGGCATTGTCATTAATGCCAAGAAGTTCACTCGCAAGGTCAACGTGAGTGAAGAAGAACGCCACGAGAGCCAACAGCAGATCAAGGAGATCGAAGAGAAGTTCCACGCATACTTCGTGGAGAAGCTCGATCATCTGCTTGCCGCTATGCATGACAGCTTGGGCCGCAAGTTGGTCGATCCCACCACGCGCAAGCCGTTCTCGGCCGAAGGCGTGATCAAGCCTGCCGAACTGCGTGAGTTCCGCGATCGCCTCACCACCGCGATTCGCGGTGCGGGCCTTCGTTCCGACGACCCCTTCCACGCTGAAGCGCGCGAGCGTTTGCGCGACATCGACGATGCGGAAGCGGTCAAGAACAAGCGCGTGAATCGCCTTTCACGCGGCGACGAGTTGCCCACGGGCGTCCTCGAAGTCGTCAAGTCGGTCGTCGAGGGCGTCACCGACATAGTCGACCCAAGCAGCGAAGGCCGCTCCGTGCTCTTCGATGCCAGCAGCTACTCGGGACAGATTCTCGATCGGCTCATACTCATGTGGTCGCCACTCGCCGAAGCCTTCATAGTCGTGCAGGGCATACTCATCGGCGACCGCCTCTTCAGAAGCGCCGAGCATCTTCTGGATCTCTTCGTGGACATGCTCGACATCGGCAAGGCCCTCGATACATACTCCATGCAGCACCATGTGGTTGTAATCCGAGAGCGACGCAAAGTAGGCGCGAGGTAAATCGATCCGTGATTCCCGCTCTGGTGTCGGCCGTGTCGCTTCAGTCATCGGATTCCTCCAATTGACTGACAGCTCGCGACAGTGCTTCGACCAGCTCATGGGCCGACAGGTTCGAGCCTTGACGTTCAAGATGGGCTTGCAGGT
>JAVJHY012006598.1:0-30045 GCA_035593235.1 Phascolosoma agassizii
AGAATATTGGTAATCAAATCCAGTTTTTTTTGTGGCCATGTTAAATGCCATTCTGATACAATGATCAGCTACTGCCTGTTCTACCATACGACTTTTGAATTCTGGATTATCCAGTAGCTTTATGCTGTATTCATATGGGTCTTTCTGAGAAATATGACCATTCAAAGCATGAAAAAAGAAAGGATCATGAAAAAATATTTTCTTTAGACCGTCAAATTTTGGTTTATCTTCATTAGAATTATACCGGTAAAAAATTGAGAGTGTAAACATGTCAGACATTGTTTTCACATATTCTTCAACTGTATGATGACTTCCAATATCGGAGTTTTGTTTTAAAGAATCCCACGAGACAGGAGTAGTAATAGATTTGATTACATTTGGAATTAATTGAACCATGTAGGATGCATCTTTGTCTGCATGTCGTAAATCTCCAATTATAGAGTCAATGTAAATTTGATACACTGAATCTTGAATGAATCCATTTTTCAAAAACTCGTTTATTGCTGTTGGTACTCCCCCAGTAATTAAATAATTTTGAAAATGTTTATCTAATTCATTTTGGAAAGCAGATAATTCAAGTAATGTTTCATCCATCTTTCCATCTGCTAATTCTCTAATTATTGAAAAACGATTTTTTGCAGAAAGTAAAGATCTGTTTAAAATTTCTTTTTCCAAGTTTTTATCAATGGTAGGAACATATTCTCCAAATTTCATTGGAGGTAAAATTTTATCTAGAGTTTCGTTTACTGGAATTCCTCTTCTACCTGGCAACAATTCTGTTGCATATCGTAAATCAATAGAATGTGAACCAGTCGCAATAACAGTACAATTTTTTAGTTGTCCTTGATCTTTTAGTTTTTTTACTGCTTTTTGCCAGTCTTTTACATTTGAAATTTCATCCAGATAAATAAAATGACGTTTTTTTACGTCATGTTTTGTTCGATTAAAATATTCATTTATCACATTAATGACATCTCGTGGACTGTTTTCAAGTTCAAACGAGTAATACATTACATTCCATTTAGGAACAATTTGTAATGCTTGTTGAATCTCAAGTTTAACAAGAGTAGTTTTTCCTACTTGCCTAGGACCCCTCAAAGAATATACAAAATCATCTGGTTGAAATGTTTGTCTGAGTCTAGGATTCCATTTTAGCTTTGAGTCTTTCCAAGAAATTATCTGAGGATCATTTTCTATGGCATTTTCATCTTTCCACCAGGGATTATACTCTAAAAGCTCACTGAATGACACGTATTATAGACTGCCAGACTCTTTATAAATAGGATTATTGATACTGCCAAGAACTTTATAAGTAAATTACATTTGATTGCCAATCAATCTATTGCACATGATTTAAGGATCCAATCTTGAGGAATTTTTCTAAATCTGTGATATTCTGGATATTCAAGTACTTATTCCTGCGGCCTTGTGTCAAACTTTTCTTTTTCTTCTGACGTTGGTTCAAACTTTGCGTGAATCCTGTGGTTCTTTGTGAGAAACAATGCGTGTCCTGCGTTAAATGCCCTGACCTTGTTTGTCTCAGTTTCTGATAATCTTAGTACATCTCGTGCAGTTTCAGCTGCTTGTTCCTCAAGTCCAAGAATTATCTTAGTCTCCATGTTGTCTATGATCTTTCCAATGCCGGCATCATCTTCTTTTGAGATGTCCTCCAGTCTCTGGGAGATGAACCCAAATGTGATATTGAGCTTTCGTCCCATTCGCACTATCATGTTGACATATTTTGCGGCATTCTTCATTCTAAGTAACATCCAGGCCTCATCTATCAGGACAATCTTCATTGTTTTTGCAGGTAAATCATTACAAATTTTGTAAATCTTGTTTAACAGCAACAAAAGGATCATCTGCTCTGTTTCAGAGCCAGTTGCTCCCTCCATTGACATGATTACTTTTTTCTGAGAGTTTAGCTTTGGCTTTCCTGAAATTATTCTAGATAATGGTCCGTTCTTTAGATTAACCAAACTCTCCTGATATTTTTTGGGAATTAATTCATAAAATTCATCAAAGGATTTGGCGTTACCGCAATGTGTCTGAAACTGTCGCTTTATGTTATCAGGTGCCTTTGTGATTTCAGCTAGAATGTCTGCGGCATCCAAGGGATCAAGCAATGCAAACGGATCCAGACCCAGCTGATCATTTTCATCCTTGAGATACAAAACATCCATTCCAAAGTAATCTGCAATCTTGGAATACTCCCCCATTGGATCAATCACATATACATGCGAGTCAGGGAATTTCTTTAAGAGACGATTCAACAGAATCTTGACGGTAAAGGACTTTCCCGAGCCGGACTTGCCGATAACTGCAATGTTATAGTTTGTCCTCTTTGCAATGTCAAAAATTATCGGCCCCTTGGAGTCCATGTTGATTCCCAGTGGAATGCCATCTGGTAATTCAAGCATGTCAGCTGATGCAAACGCGTACAAAATAGCGCAGGAGCCACGATTAAATGTAATCCTTTTTCCAAATCCCTCGTACATCATTGCGGCCTGCTTTGCAGAGACTGCGCTAAAGTGACCGCCATATCGCTTGATGTGTTTTTTGAATGTCTTGCAGTTCTCACTCAGATTCTTTCTGGTGTTGCCAACTACAGTACAATTTACGATTACCTCGTATAATCGCGTGGCATCTTTTCGTATGGACATTTCAGTGTCATCTGCAATCTTGTAAAGATCAGCAGTCTCCCTGTTGGTTTTTGCATCATCGTATATGATGTTCTTGAATCTGACCATGCGAGTGATTGCCTCGTTCTTGTCAAGCGGATTGTACCACATTTGTATCTGAGAGCAGATTCCAAAGATTCGAGTAATCCATGCATATGGCAAGGTTGCTGGAATGCCATCTAGTGTGAATGTCTTTGAGAATAATTTTTCTCCCGTAACGAGGTTTACATTGTCATCATTATCATTGTCATTTTTTTGAACATCATCATCCTTTGGCTCTATCTCCACAATCTCCATCATGGAAAAATGCTCCTTTATTATCCGAAACTGTGGTGGAGAAACACCGGACAGATATTCCAACCTGTTTTGCTCCAGCGTGTCTGCAATAGGAGTGTAAGATTCTAAATGAACCTGCATTACGGGCATGTTTTGAATTTGTCCCTCTACTGTAACTGGTATTATTCTCCTTGACATTGTAATTTTGATCTTATCATCAATAACATTTAGAATGTCAAAGAACTGTCCCAACCTTTGGACTTGAGATTCTTCTGATAGATTAACAAAGTTGGTAGGAATGATAGAATAACTGTAAGTAAATTCTGTAGGTTTTTTCTTTTTTGGTTTAGTATCTATGATGATTTCTTTACTAGATTGTTCTTTCTTTCTAGGTAATAGTAATTTCACAAAAATATATGGATCATTTGTATAAAAGGGACATGTGTAAAAGAAAATATCACACATCCAACACAATGAGCGTTTAGAAACCTTTTTTGTTTTCTAATGCAAGTCTAATTGAATTCAATGGCAAAGATGTTACTTTTTGGAATAACAGCAATGATCATGATTACCGCACTAGTTGGTCCTTCCTATGCAGAAACAATACGAATAGAGACGGGTTCTTACAATCCAGAATGTAAAGAAACAAACGAGTGTTTCATCCCATACAATATCGAGATCAATAAAGAAACCAGCATAACATGGATAAACGGTGATTCTGTTGCACACACCATAACCAGCGGCTCTGTAGAGAGTGGACCGGATGGAACATTTGATTCTGGAGAAATAAAACCAGGAGAAACATTTTCTCACGTGTTCAAGAAGATGACTGGTACTTTTGGATATTTTTGCACGATTTACCCATGGATGAGCGGCATCATAACAGTAAATGAGAGCACAGATGCAAAAGACAAAGACATGGCAGATGACATGGTAACTGGAATTTCAAACATTGAAAACAAAACAGAAATCATTCCAACCAAATTTGTGATGAGCGTTGATGACAGGGAAATAACACTAAACTACAACATAACAAAAGGAGGAAACATACTTGACATTTATCCAGAATCAGATTCACTGGTTGTAAAGATGAACGCAACTGAGCAAGGAACACTCTCAATTAATCTACCGCGTGAAGTAATTGATGCAAAAATAGGCGATATGGATGATTATTTTTATGTTCTAGTCAATGAAGAAGAGGTAGATTTTGATGAAATTATAACGCCTACAGATAGGACCCTTTCTGTAGGATTTTCAGAAAATACAGATGAGATAGAGATAATCGGTACGTTTGTCATACCAGAGTTCGGTACCATTGCAATGATGGTTCTAGCAGTTGCAATCATCTCAATTGTAGCAATATCTGCAAAGTCAAGACTGTCTATTATGCCAAGACCGTAAAAACAAACTATAACAACAATCATTTTTTCTTTTTATTTTAATGCCAAAACTATCTTTTCTTCAAAGTGTATGATATGAACATGGAACCAACCATAATTTCATATAACAGAAATCTAAATAATTATTCCATGGGATTGATGAATACTCTTCGCAAATACTGTGTCATGAAAAATGTCAGAGAAAAGGCAAAAGAAGAAGAGGAGTCAGAAAAAACCCAGAAAGAGTAAAACATAGTATTACACACATAACTTTTCAATTAGATTCTCTGTCTAACCAGATTTTTAATTCTCTAAAATTACTCTAACATTTTTTCTGTTGTTCCACCAAGCAATTCCATGAAAGACACCAACGATTGCTGCAAATATTGCTGAAGTCTGGTAATCCCAGAACAATGTCACCCCAAACTCCCTTGGAAACATCAGAGATGGTAATGCAAGAACAAAGACTGCCTCTATGATTAATTGTAAAATAACTGCAACTGACCTTTTGCACTTTGTGTAGAGGAATCGAAATATTCCGTTTTCCTCATGCTGTTTTATCAGGTCCTTTAGCGACAGTGTGATTCTCATATCCAAAAACAACATTGCCATCCAAAAACCATACAGCGGAATTACAATGCCAAACAAAGATAATTGAGGTCTGTCAAACCACCACACATAAAAAAAGAGGGATGAGAGCAGACCCGAGTAAAACAGTACTCCGAGAATCTTTTGTCTTCTGTTGTTGTCGTTGTTGTTTTTCTCAGAGTTGTTTGTCTCACTCACATCTACTTCTCCGTGTGCCATTATGCTGCTGTTGCTTGTTGTGCTTCAGTTGATTCTTTTTTGGAACCAAACATTGGTACTGAAAGTACTCTGTAGGTAACTCCCTTGTATGCACCAATTCCGATGAATGCAAGTGCGATTCCTACAAGCAGGAAGCTATAACCGTCTCCGATTATGCCCTTTACTGCATCAGTCAAAAATACAGAGGCATCACCACAGTGGTTTGCAGTTATTCCACCAAGGATTGTCCCATCCTCGATACAGAGTTCTTGCACGTTCACGCCAAGCACGTCAGGCACGATTGTTGCTACGATGATGACTGCTATCAGGGATATTACCAGCTTTATGAAAAAGCCGCCAATTGATTCCCCTTCCTTCAGCTCACCGTCCTTTTTCTTAATCATTGAAATATTATCGAGTTTTGCTTAAAAGGAGAAAATAACTGAGTTTAGCCCTTATGTGATTATTCATTGTTTATGGGGATCATGATCATCATCATCATCTGCTGTTGCGGTAATCTCATAGGATGTAGATGTCCCCAAAGTTTTGTTTTTTCCAAGTACTACTGAAATCTCGTTATCAGAATTTATAGAGTATTGTGATTCTTCTAGTTTATCCCCATCAACTGATATCATGACGCGCTTGCTTAGTTTTGTGTCTTCATCTTTTTCATTATCATCTGTCAAATCTGATGAGGAGGAAGATGAATTGTTATTTTTCTTTTTTGATAGTATGTCCAACATTTTGTTTATTGGTTGGCGGTTCTTCTTTATCTCATCATCATCAGATGAAACTTTATTTTTCTGCTTTTTAGTTTTTGACAGAGATACATTGAGTATGTTTTGATTAGAAAGTTCAACATTGGCAGAATACTTTTTGTTTTTGAGAGAATTCTTAGGATTACCAGCAGCATCATCATTGACTTTTTTTGTCTTGCCATCTTTTTTGCCAAAAAGCGATTGCAACTCAGAGAGTGCCTTCTCTACCAAACCGTTGTTGTTTTTCTTTTGTTGCTCTTCTTCCAGTTCTTGCAGTCTTGTCTTTGGTTTATTGCCACTGCCATCTTCTCCAGTCTCACCGGATTTTGATGGTGATTTCCCCTTGTTTTTCTTTTCCATGTACCCGTGTTTGACGTCAAGTGATGTCTTTCTTATCAAAAGGATCAGGTGGCTCTTTAGCATCTGATCCAGTGACATGACCTTGGTTCCTATCAGGCCAAGTCCCAAAAATATCGCAAAGATCAGTCCAGAGATTATCAGATTATCAGAAATAATAAAGGCCAAAAACGTCACCAGAATTCCAACAAACAAGATGATTGTCTGCCTGATGGAGACCTTTCCTATCGGAAGAGATATGGATTTTTGATTCACTACGGAGTCGTTCTCAAATGTCACCAGATCTACGTTAGTTACGCTCATTTTCTTTCAAGATACCATGTTTCATTTGCATAAAAGGCAGTAACTTCAAGCATGATTAGTAATCCCTCTTTGAATTTATCTCGATGTGAAGAGTCTCATCAAATGGTATGACGGCTTTGGTTGAAGAATTATGTGTATTTTTCTTTATTGTCTTTCCCAGCCCGTTTTTGAATCCTGAAGATTTTAGTTTCTTAAAAATTGCAAAGCCACCAATCATTAAAACCAGCAGCACTGCAAGTCCTAACATGTTGGAATAGTCTGTGTTACTGTCATTTACATTGATATCATTAGTATCTACAACAACTTCTACATCATCTTCTACATCATCTTCTACATCATCTTCTACATCATCTTCTGGAAACGTCAGCTTGATTGTTCCTCTTTCCACTATTGGTAAATCCTCGACATTGTCATCTTGGATTATGACAATAACAGGCTTTATCCCAAGGTCAATGTTTTTGTTGTTTGTAAAGAATGTCACCAGCTCAAACTCGTACTGTTTTTGCGGTTGCGTAATGTAGACTGGGTTAAATGATTCAGCAGACAATGGGAACGGCAAATCAGTCGTTATCAAAAAATAACTGGTTACGTTGTTTGTGTCTTCTTCTTCATCTGCTTCTTCTATGATCTTTTTTCTGTCATCAGATAAAACAAAAGGATCAAAGATGTCAATTTCATATCCTACCTGAAATGCATCTGTGATGTCTCGCGTGACAAATTCATTCATAGTCTTTAGTATGGTAAGCTGATGCTGAATTACAGAAAACTCCTGATTGTTATCAAGGACTGTCATGTGGGGATTCTTGCCACGCTCTCCCAAGGCCTCAGTTACCTCACCCCACCCGGTACCTATCTGTAATAGTTGTGGTTCGGGGGCAGTGTACTTGTTTAGTGAAAATAAAGTCTTTTGCAGGGAATCTGCATATTTTTTGGTATCAGGATGAATGGTATCAGCTGATCTTACCTCAAATGTTTTGGTATCAATGTGAAACACTGAATATCTCAGACCGTCATGCAGGGGCGAATTCTCATCAATTGCTGCCTGCACCACCCATACGTCACTGTTAATCTGATTTTCATCTGAGCTTAACAAATTTACAAAGTCCATCTTTATCGTATAGCAGACACTGGAGTTGTGATCATTATTCCCTTGAGTGAAATAGTGATAGTTTGCAGCTGATGTCTGAATTGTTTTGGGATCACAAATCTTGTATGTATAAGAATCTCCAACAGATAGATTCTTTCCAAGCTGCCACATGTGTTCTTGCTGCCTTAATTTCTGATCGTTATAGTCTGCATCAGGGAAATGTGGTGTCAGACTGTAGGAATTTGGAATTATCAAAATTAATCCCGATAGCAATATGGTAAATGCAAACAGTAATGGATATTTCACAAAAACTCATGAATCATTTGTATAAAAGCAAGAAAAAAGAAAATTGGAAAGTGTTGTTGTTGTCTAGTTACTTCCGATTGTGAATACCACGTTTGCAGTTGTACTTACATCCTGATCAGATGAGAATACAGGTGTTGGCATACTGGCGCCTCTTGCCATGCTTTCATCAAATGCCATGTCAAACATCGGCATATGTACTGGTGAATGCATTCCAAACTCAGATAGTGACACTGCCTTTACTCCTGTAATTGAATAACCAAGCGGTGATAACGCATTTTCAGCTTTTGCCTTTGCATTTAATACTGCTTTTTCAATTAGATCATCTTTGAGCTGCATGTGTTTTTCAGGTGATAACATAAAGGATACGTCATCTACTCTGTTTACTCCTGCAGTTACAGCGCCATCTATAATGTCAGCTGCTAAATCTAAATTAGAAGTTTCAACAGTTATGGTGTTTGTAACCTGGTATCCTGTAAGTTCCTGCGTCCATCTTTGAGTAATTGGATCCTCATATCCATCATAAACAGGATATATGTTGAATCTAGATGTGCTAATTTCATCTTCTGTTATTCCTACTGATTGGATTGCAGTTATCGTGCTGTTCATGAGTTGGGTGTTTGCATCAAGGGATTCTTTGGCTGTGATCTCTTGGGTTTCAACTCCAAAGGATATTACCAGCAAATCAGGTTCAACTGAGGTTGTTGCCGTGCCTGTAGTTGATATTAGTCTCTCATCAGTATTAGTGATTGGTGGAATTTCTTGAGCCGCAACTGAGTTATTCTCAAGATGTATGGATCCTGCAGATATCAGCATGATTACAGCTATCAATGAAGATCCCATCACAAATGTTGTTGATTTTCTTTTCATTGTATTATGATAAAACAATTAGAAGATAAGGTTTGATAAAATTACAATTTTACCGTAAATATTATAAATAAAAAAATTAAATGTAGAACAAAAAAATTATTTATGATTATTGATGTCTTTAATAAATATCTGAGATATTTCTTGAACTTTTGTTCAAGTTAAATTGGTAGATGGATTTTGTGGTGTGATCTGCACCAAGGTATGCTATGTATTGCAGTTTAATTTTTTTATAATGTATACTATTAGATATTTTAAAAGAAAGAAATAGGACACGGTAAACATGTCTTGAATCTATTCCTATCTCAATTAACGAACTGGACTCCAAGTAGACTAGAGAATAGAATCATTAGAATGATGTTTTTTGAATGCGGCATGGTTTCCATATCTGATAGAATTCCATACGTAGATACAGAACCATTTTCAAGAATTCCAGATTTTTTATGATTACGTCACATTATGAAATTTGCAAAAAAATTCCAACAATCCAGTTATGATCAGACTGTTTTATTATGAATTATGACATCAGTTCTCTCTTGGAATCTTGCCATTTTCATCAAACTTCTCTTGAACACCAGACGTGGAATTTCCATATCTTACGTTCAGTTCTTCGTTATATTCAATAATTTCACTTTGGCTGATTGCGGCCTCTTGTTGGAAGATTTTTATCGCCTCTATTGAAGACTTTCCTTCCTCAAGTGCATATTCCTTTGACTCACGCGCATTATCTGTCCTCTCCTCAACAAACAGGAATTGATGCCAGAAGATGTCCTTTACAGAAGAGTCCATGCCTGCTAAAAATCTCAAAAAGGCATTTCTTGGCGTGTGGGATTCATTTTCCTTCTCAAGGGATTCCAATTCATCTTTCAATATTGAATGCGTCTGCAGTCTCTGCTCTGATATAACCTGCTGTTCCTCAGAGAGAATCTCTTTTTCCATGTTCTCTATCTTTTGTTCTTCTATGCTATCAAGAATTGTTCTTGAAAGGAGATCATATTTGCTGTTATCATAGCTGCTTGTCCTGGTAGTTTTTTCTTTTGAATCCACATTATTTTTTGAAATCTCAGATGGTGTAATCACCTGATACGTTACTTGTGTCTTTAGGTACAATGTATCCCTTGTTGCATAGACTTCAACCGTGTTCTCTCCTAATTCTGCAGCAACCTTTGACGTAACTGAAAATTCTCCTGTAGAATCAGTAGCTGCAATACCCGCACTAGATGGAAAGTTTACCTGAATCTCTACATTGGATAATGGATTACCATCAGAATCCGTTACAATACCGTTAACAAAAGGATATTGTCCAAGCTCAAATATAGACAAACTGTTTATGGAAAGAGTCACGCTATTCTCATCAGCCCATACTGAAGATGTAAAAAATAATCCTGCAAAACCAACAGATAATAAGATTATCAAAAAAGGAATAGTTGAAATTTGAAACATTCCTCTTTGTTTAAAAAAAATGAAATTAATCCCAACATCGAAAAATATGATCAGAGTATTTGAAAATTATTGACTTGAATAAAATGCATGTAAAATAATCTCAAATTTTATGTACAATATTATAATTATTTAATATTAGATTATTTTTAAGAGAACACAACATTAGATATTCTAAAAGAAGATAGACTAAGACTTTTCCTATCCGAACAAAATCAACTATGAGATACATTCATCGATGAATCATTAAAGCATTATTTTGTATGTGCGGTATGGTTTTGTCCTCTGCAATAATTTCAATGTTGAATATTTGGGTATTTTGTAGGATTTGTAAATTGAGACTGTTTGTAGTCATTCCACTTGTTGTAGTGATTTTTTTGTTATTTCTAGTGATTACCCCCATTTTGTTTGGCAATTTTCTAGGAATTTATCCTTCAAATCTTGAGACTAGATTTGAGTATGATCCACCACGAACACTTCCTCCTGATATGACTGTAATAGAGCCAGACCCATTAAAGGAACAGATACTACAAATTGCAGGAGCAGGGTTTTCCGTCTTTTCAGTTTTGTTGATGTTAAAATGGGCAAAAGAATGGAACAAACAATTCCCCGTTAATTGATTCCATTTGGTAAAATGATGATGATCTCAGTTATTGTCTCTGCAAGTTTATTTAGATAACTCATAAACATTCAAGATTCTTTTGTATAAAACGCAGAAAAAATCTGGGTATCTGTGAACTCGGTGTATTATGATGATCAGATCATTGTTTTGCACCAGAACCGATATTGATTGGAATAATGATTAGCATTGCTGAGACAAACAATAGGATTAGAAATATTCCAAGATTTACAAGAAGATATGTATTATTGGCTTAAAAAAGCAAGAAATAGTTTGAATGATATTATTTTGTACCAATATGTATTTACAGGTACAAGTTTTGAATTGACATTATTTCAGACAAATAAGAAGGGATTAACATCTAGATCAGTTCCATGGCACATCATACACATTATCATTGTATCTTATGCTGCCACTTTTTTCATATGGATGAGTACCCAAGCATGCGTTTGTAAAGAATTCTTCTGTTTTGTATTGTGAGTAAATCACGTATTTGCCATCTATTATAAATTCAAAACTGCAAAATTCATTTTGTCGTACAGAAATAATTTCAATAATATCATTTCTTTTAATGTCAAAAACGTTATCATCTGATTACTTGCTATCATCTACTCGAATAATTTCAAACTTAATCGTCTCGTCACCATTTGGTTGCTGCTTGATATTTTTAACAATTCCAGACATTGCCAAATCATGAATAGGTGAATCATAATTTTTCTCAAGAATCAAAGCATTCTGAAAAAATAAAACAATCATGAATACTAGT
Source organism: Phascolosoma agassizii (assembly GCA_035593235.1). Classification (NCBI taxonomy): domain Eukaryota; kingdom Metazoa; phylum Annelida; class Sipuncula; order Phascolosomatiformes; family Phascolosomatidae; genus Phascolosoma; species Phascolosoma agassizii. Next base: position 11,623 of record JAVJHY012006598.1, read on the forward strand.
AAGATCGCTAAAGACACTATTAGAATTACTTGTAGATTCACACTTTTTTTAATTTTGTACAATATAAAAATAAAAAGAGGAGAGTATTGATATCAAAATAATTGTTATGGTAACAGGCAATTTCACAATTATTGATCCGATGCAATGAGTTCGAATTTTGGGACCTGTACATTTTGATGATCAGATCACTATTTTGCACCAGAATTCTTTCTGCTTAAACGATCGTTTTAATCTGAACACATGAATGCCCTGTTATCTTGTTATGTAACATTGCAATTGCATCTGTTTGAAAAACAATGTTACATCTATAGCATTTATGGCAATATGATTTTGATGATGAAGGAGTAATTTCAATTTTGGATATTTCTTGCAAGATGTAATCAATACACATCTCTGGATATAACACTGCGGTATGATTTCATAGCATGATCTAAATACTATTCCAGAAAAGTCAATTCAGTTGGAGCTGTCGCCGAGACAACAATCATAATTCATCTCCATGCTTCATGAAATGTTGTCGGCCTTAAGTTCCAATCTTGATATTTTCTCTTAATTTTGTTCTTTTGCATACCTGGAAAATTATTTGAACTTCGCTGTTCCAACCAAGGTTTTTGATCATCCCATGTAATGTTGGTTAGGTAATGACTCAAAATAATGATCTGATTACAAAATACACAAAACCATTGGTTCTATGTTAGAGGACCTGCTGCAAAATGGTGATCTGATCACCAAAATCCACCAGAATCCTTTATCGCAATGCTGAAACCTATATCAAGGTCATGGGTACTACATAGATTCAAAGTCTCACAAAGTGATGTGCAGGGACATCATGAGGTATTGTGAGGAGTATGGAAAAAAGATAGTAGATGAGAATACTATTGTTAGAGTTCAGGTGTTGAACTAGTAACAAAATTTATTTAGATTTAGTCCGCACAAATATTACAGTAACCACCATAGCACCCGTCACACCTATCGCCCCACCAATAATCAGCACAGACATTAATCCAGATTCCTCGAGTTTTTTGGTATCGTAGATTCTCCATAGTTCCGCTTGATTATTATCGATGATTTCTGCTACTTGTGTTCCTAATGCCCATCCTTGCTTATAAGCAGGAAAACAATAAATCATCGCAAGATGATGCTCCATCGCTTTTTTAGATATATCTCTATTCAACTCCAAATCATCAAGAATGTGTTCCAAATCTCGATCGAAATTTGCCTTAACAGAATCATCTAAAATTTCGTTAGAAACATCTGGAAGACGGGAAAGTTCATCTTTTAAATAGTTAACATCAAGTTCTTTACAATCCGGAGAGTCTGCAAATGCAGAATTTATCAAGATAATGGGCAAAAACAATAACAATCCAATTAAGAGAAAATGTATTTTCATATCTAATCATCCGTACGTTTTATGATAAATATTGTCAAACAGTGTGGATTGTGTGAATTTCCTCCTGTTGGTCTTTATGATGATGTCGCTATTGGTTGGCAGATAATCTTATCGATTCTCATCCCGTATTTTGTATTCTATGCATTCTACAGAATTATGAGATTACGAAAACTGTTGGCGATTCTGGCAATTTTTTGCTTGATCGATATTGGATTTGCAATTACTAGTCCCACTGTCGGGGGATTTTATGACATCAAGTCAATGCAGGATAAAGATTCAGAAATATATCGAGAAGATTTCGTTTCCAAGATATTCATAATAGTGAACAGTTTGGTGGGTGCGGGAATCATACTGTATTATTTGTGGAGATGGTCTGATGATTGGAACAAACAATTCCAAGAATCAGACAGTAATAGAATTCAAAGTGATAAATCCGAGTAAGGGCTTGTAAAAATTTTATCATTATCCTTTGTTTTTCAGGACCATTCTTTTTTTGCCATTTCTTGATTCAGCAGATATCGTGAGATTGATTTCATCACCCCATCCCAACTTTTGAATCAGTCCATCTGGGACGTTGATCCTATGCTGTACATACTGCATCTTTTTGTCTGCACCAAAATATTTTCTGTGCTGAAGCTTGATCTCTTTTGATGACACATACAATCATTGATCATTTCTATAAAAGAGCGCAAAAAGGCTACTCATGTAATGTCGTGTAATATTTTCGTAGTATTCTGTATAGCAGATACGTCACAAGAAGCATCACCAGCAAAATAATGACAAAGTCAAAAATTGACAGTTTGAATATCGAGTTTATTGGATTTGGGGAAACTGGATTAAGCTGCTCAGGTGTCAGTACAGGCAGTGTCTCTGTAGAAATGCCACCCCAGATGTTGGTCCCAACTATGTCCAGTTGATTAAGCTGCTCGTCTTCTGGAACTGACATGTAGCATGCGCCAGTTGCAGTTGTCCTAAAGCATTCTGGTAGGTCTTCACCAACAAATAATTCCCCGTTAATCAAAAGTAACTCCAGGGTGCCAAAGTTCTCATCATAAAAATATTTTAAAACGCTCATGTTTCCAGGGTCCCTTTGGATGTCAAGTGCGTTATTATCATCCATGTTTACCTGATAGTTGTAGTCAATTGAGAAATCATACCAGGTCTGATCAAACTCGTTTGTCGTTACGATGATGCCGTTGTCTCCAGTGATTGATATCGTGTACGGCGACAGCGCGTCAAGTCCTGTGGTCAATGGGATGGGAAGTATGCCGTCTTCTGTATCAAGTAAATATTTTCCAGAGACGTCGATGATTTCATTTGGATCAAAGACTTGATCTATCGTCGTGTCATATTGCGTGAATGATGATAAAACACGCCTTGTCTTGTCCAGTGTTATGCTGCCATCACCTTCTATGACAAGATTGTCAAGTGGATGGATGTCATGACCATTAACTACTACGATGTCGTTTCCATCCATGTCAAGGCCTGCAATTATTTGTGCAAACCCGTCGTCATCAGTATCAAAGATTACCTTGTCATGGACGTACTGGTTTAGTGGGACTGTTCCCTCAATGGTATCCCTTGGAATCATCGTAATTGACAGATGCACAGAATTGTCTTGTGCGCCACCTGAATCAACTGCGTTTACGTTTACCAGATTATTAAAAAACGACTCTGGATACATGTATTCATCAAATGTAAGAAACGTCACGTCATGTCCCGCAAAGTGATCAGACTCCAGGGTGTTGAATACCGTTGCGTTCTCAAATCTCGGGATCTTCAATACTGAATCAAGGACGACATCCAAAATGTCATCGTTTGTGAATTTCACCTTGCCGTATCCTGCCTTTAGAAAGTTAGCAGTGCCGTGCTCTTGTACTTCATAAGGAACTATGGCAGGAAAATCTGATGGAATTAACTGACCTGCAATTTCGACTGACTTGCCTACTGGAACCTCGTTTGTGATAATGCCGACATCGTGCGCCTCATCCCACTCCAGATCAACTAATCCTGAATAGTCAGTGACGACATCAAGTGAACTGTCAAGCAGCTCAAACTCCCATGGGTCTGCACCCCATGTCGTGTAAAAGTAATCATTAATCTTTGAGCGTCTGTCCTCGTGTACCCCAATCTCATCATCTGGATTTGCAGCTGTACTTTCAGAGCCAAAGTAGTGCAAGGAATACGCTATCCTGTCCTCAAATGCAACCTTTTGATCATCTGACAAATCCGGATACACATAACTCTCGTAGATTGGCTCGTATTCCACCACCAGCTCATCTATACCCTGGGTAAACTCGTCGATCTGTGGTGCGATGTTGTATAACCTTGCGATGTATTTTATCTCATGCTCTCCAATGTCTGCAAGACTTGTGGCATTAAACACGGTGTTTCCCCCGCCGTAATCAAATGTCCCGGTCCAGTCCTCAAATCTCGAAAGACTCATCGTGTTGACGCAGAGTGCCGCATCGCAAAAGAATTCATCTTCCAATGCTAGGGGATCATGAATCTTTTCGTACTCTATGAAGATGGTTCCGACTCGTTCATTTTTGAACTCGTAAAATGGATTGTGTACCACGTTTATGGCATCCCAGACATAATATGACTCGTCGAGATTCCTTGATGTGTATCCCACATCTTCAGTAAATTCCTCACCTACAGTCCACATGTCTACTGTCATGTTTGGCAGTCTTCCGGGGATTGCCTGTGTAGCACTTGCAGTAATTATCTTCCAGTTGCAGCTCCATCCGCTTGCACCCTTGGTGCAGATCCACTGTTCTGCCATTGCCTGCTTTGACAATAAGACTGCACCTGCAACATACGCAGGAGATATCACTCCAATTCCCGCATCATTGTCTGCTCCTTTAGCACCACCTTTGATACATGGACCGCCATTTGGAACAGTATTGTTTGGAGTTGACTCTATTGGACAAGGCTGCCAGAAATCACCACAACCATCCTTCCATGTTTTGGTCTGATAATCAAACGCATCTCCTGGATAGAATGTCTTGTCTGGATTATTTCTGTGAAAGACTCCATCATGATGTGCAGAGTACACGTCTATCTGGACATGCACAAAGCATCTTTTCTTGATCAGGTTTTCGGTGTTTACATCACCGCTTCCTGCGACTCTGTGAACGGTATACAACAGTATCCCATCACCGTACGAATTATTGGTGTTTAACGGGACGACAAACGTTCCCAAGATGAATAAAATGGACAGTAGAATTGCTCTTAATCTCACTCTAGGTTATGTTTTGTTTTTTTAAAAGACAAGAAATTATTGTTAAAACACTAAATCCAAGTTCGCTAAAATTACTCGTCTTACTTTAAAGAATCTATTCTGTTTATCACATGAATCTCAAAGAGAGATACAATTACCCCACTAAAAGCACTGACTGCAATAAGAAACATGATTGTATCTCCCAACCTCAACACAACTGCATTGGAACTTTCCGGTTCATATAATGCAAGAGATAATTTGTCTTGCAACATTTTGAATGCATTTTCATTATCCAAAGTTTCTACTGTTTTTTTGGTGACTATTGCAGTAGTTATTGTTTCAACGTTGTGATCTGTACGAAGATTTTCTTCAAAAATTATAGTTTCTGAGAGCGTTTCTTCTGTTGTAATGTTGTATGAGTCTATTGCATAAACTGCAACTCCTGCAGCTACCAAAACAATGGAAATGTAAAGATAATTCTGAAGCTTTGAAACGCCTGTAAATTTCTCTGGGTTTTTCTGTTTCTTATTGACATATCGAATTAAAAATACCCATAATGCGCCTATTCCCAATATTACAAAGGCTACATTATCCAAGTATGTGAAAAAAACATTTGAGAGTATCGTATCTTTATCATTTATTAAAAACCATTTTGTATAGCTTGAAATCCCAACTGCATCAAAAAATTGTGTACTTGTATATTGTAACAGAATAAATGCTGTTGGAAGTGTAATGATAACAGATAGCATCACATACATGCCAATTATCTTTATGGATTTTTCACCGTTCTTTTCTTCACCGTTCTTTTCTTCACCTTTTTCTATCACGTTAATGTGAAAATTAAAAATTTTTATGTCATCTTGTTTTTTTATGTCTATATTCAAAATACTGGATTTAAGTTCATTTTTATTTGAAGCAGTCTTGATTGTCCTTTGTATAATCGTTTTCAATATATTGGCAATATTGTATTTTATAATTACAAAAGAGATGAATGTTAATGCAAGCAACAAAAAGTAATCCAAAGCAAAAGTAAGTGCCACAGACGGATTGTAAAGGTGAGGTCTACAAATGTCCTCATCATAGTCTGAACCAGTGTCATCACATAGATATATCGTCGTATATGCAGCCACTCCCACTATAATGATTGACAAGATAAGTCCGATTCCTATGATGATTTTACTTGTAGACAACTAAATCATAAGTTGCTTGCAGCTAAATAGTTTTTTGGACATAGAAAAAATTTGGACAAAGTTATCAAGTTTAAGATCTTCATAGATGGTACAGAAAATTGCCAATTCAAAGAAGGTATTTCAGAACGTAAAATTATTTTTTAAACATCATAGGAAAATGATAAAACATTTCATGATAGACCAATCCAACATACCACATAAACTCCAGAACTATTGCATTCATTGTTCTTGATTTGCATTATCTTCATTTCCAAGAGGAAAATCCCGTAATTTACTCAAAGAAAACCTAGTTCGAATTAATGGCAGATTTTCCCATACGTAATTTTCAGAATTATTGTAATCAGCATCATAGTCTAGCAAAACATCATCCTCTGTGACTGGGAACTTATGGCTACAACAAGGACACTTTACATTCATTGCCCTTTCTCCTTTTGGGACATCACCAAACTAAGATACGTTACAAAAGTTTCTTCATCTTTATTCTCAAAAATTAAACCATCAAATGTAATGTCATTCATTGCAGAACAATGATCACATTTTATCTTCATGAAACAGTATGCTCGATTACATAAAAGCAGTAAATTTGATTGTACAATAGACAAAACAAAAAAAGAAATTGTGTTGTTGTGCTACTATGATTCTGGATTGATCTTTTCCCAGAGTCCGATAACGTTGCCTTCTGTGTCCTCAACTCGGGCATACATTCCTAGATTGCCTGCGTTAATCTTGGGCATCACTGTCTTGCCGCCGTTTTGCCCTATCTTTTTTAGGTACTCGTCAATTGAGGAAACCTCAATCAGTACCAGTGGATGTTTTACAGTATCATCCTTTTTCATCAATCCGCCATTGATGGCACCAGGTGCTTTAGGCTCCATTGTTTTCGGATCAGACTCTGCAGTTGTGGCCACATAGTAGTCCATCTCAGGAAAGTGGTTTATCTGCCATCCAAAGACGTCTTGGTAGAACTTTTGCGCACGTCCTGACTCGTCAAATGGTATTTCAAACCACACTACCTTGTTCATCATGACAGTTTATTTTCTGCAATGGTATTAAAATTGACTCTCATTTTCTCACCGTACTGGAAATCAAAAACAAGTCATCATATGGGTTTTCCGGAAAATAGTTTGAAACGATTGATTTTTTGATCAGCTCAATGTTTTGCCCTACTATGGTAAACATGTACCCATCCAAGATAAACTCGACATAATATTCCTGAAAACGTTTGGGATAATCGGTGTCAGGATTTAATGCAGGACCGCTGATCTTCATCACAGTGTCGTCGTTAATCTGCCAGAATTCTGAGTTGGATTTTGCCAGATTCAAAAAGTACTGCTGTTCTTTTGCAGAAGCATTGTCAACTCTGAGATGAACATTCCCAGTTAGGGATTTAAAATCAAGGTATCGAGCTTCAACATAATCATTGCGATATGAATGAAGTTCAGCCAAATGGTATCCTCCAAAGGTAACTGGGATGTCAGGATGCCGTGGATGTGACTTTTCATATGCGTCTATCAGGACTTGGGACCCTTGACGGATCTCCTGTGCAGACATGAACCTGCCAGTGCCAATGACGCCATTTTCTTCACGAGTCCATGTTGGTGACTCTACATACAAAGAGTCATTCTCATCAATTGATAGTTCCAGATAAGGCAATGCCGCAGGAAACGTGTTCATTATTAAATCAGGATTTGTAATCATCAGTCCGTCAATTGTCCGATATATCGAGCCCCAGCACGGATCCTCCAACCTGTGTCGTCCTTCCTCAGGCGAGTACCTTACCAAGCAATGATCAGTGGTAAGATCAACTGCACTGTATGCCCTAAATGCAGAGACATCATCTATGCCGCCGCCAAGATGCTCGGGAAGTCTGATCAGAACGAATCTCTGAAACACGTCACGGTTTTCAGTATTCTCAGGATTTGGATAATAGAAAATCTCCATGCTGTTTGGCTTCATCAGGGTTATCTCAGACCAGTCGAGATTATTTTTATCCTCACCATCAACTGCAGAATCACTATCTTCAATCGGAATGAGGCAGTTATCATTAACTCTGTTTCCACCACTTTCTTTGCAGATTCTATCAAGATTTACAGAATCATATGCAAAGATTCCAAGTACTGCTAATGAAATTACGATTGCCGTTATCGTCAAAACCCTACTTTTCATTTTCTTTTCCTAATCTTTCAAACCCTCACAAGAAATATTATGAAATACATTCTAAACAAATTTCTTCATCCTAAAACAAATCCCCAATTCCTTTGAATTAACTTTTCAGCCGTATCCATAGTCACACAAGCCGTATGGTTGTCATATCTTCTATCTAGAGTATCGTCATTTTTGAATATTAGAACGAAATCATCTTTGCACCAAATGTCCTGACCTTTAATTCCTGCATTGAGCTGTTCCTTGGGCGTTGCCCCAAAATCAACTATTGGCGTACCAAAAGATCCGCTACCTTCACCGGTGTCATCATTTGGACCGATAAAGAATCCGTATGTTCCCATAACTGTGGGAGTAAAAATACTGGATACGGTCAATTCTCGCTTGCACTCCGAAATTGTGCCATTTACAATATCTGAAAATGTCGATTGTCCAGATCTTGCATTGAATTTTATAGAATAATCTTTTTCTTTCATATCTTGATTTCTTACTGTATGGTACAACTCTATGGCCTCATTTGTAAAGAGATGTTTGGGTGCACGGTAACCATAATCATCTGAGGTTTGATTCCAAAACAACCCTGTTTTCCATCCCTGATAATTGTCAAGGAACTGTTCTGCAGTACAATTAACTTTGGAGGTTTGAGAGTGAAAAGCAATATCGTAACCCTGATCAGTATTTGAAAGCAAAAACAATCCTCTATCTCCAATGTCGTATCTTGGACACCAATGTCCCCTCAGTTTTTCTTTTTTTGTAGTGCATCCGATTGTTTCAAGAATCTGGGACTTTTTGCTGCTCTCAAATGAGTCTTTGTCCTTTATGATTTCTTCAATTTCTATGTGAAATGTGGCAGGTTCATCATCTTCTTGTGTTTGTTTCTCTATGTGAGTTATTGTTCCTAGAACTACCAGATCATATTTTTCCAATACCTCTTCTGAGGATATGGGCCCAGACAGGTTAACTGCAAATGCTTGATGAAATGTCAATGCTAAAGATAATGATACAATCAATCCAATAATGATAAAATAGACAGTTTTCATCTTCTTTTTTTTCTCCAAATTATAATTACAATTACTGTAGCGACGATTCCAAATAATAAAATTAGAACATAATAGTAATTTACAATTTCATGTATGGTTAATGTTGATGCGTCAGATAACAATACGGGAGGAGTACATTGCCCAACATCACGTATTCCTCCAAACGCATAAACAAGGTACGTTTCTCCCATCTCAAATTTGACAAATCCTCCAGAATCATGTCCTGTTCTAATGGTTCCATCGCCTGCATCCCCCTTTAGAACACGTAATACATCAAAAGTTATGGTGTCGTATTCTTCAGTACCAGTATGAACGTCAGGATGCGGATTGTAAATGTCCGTAACTGTTCCAACAAAAACCACATGTGCCCTCTCAAAGTTATAAAATTCTGCACCTATTGGTGGAGGCGCAGCACATGACGCATATGCTAGAACTGGAAGAAATACAAATCCGCAAATCATTCCAAACAATATCAAAAGATTGGTTTTCATTTTCCACCATATTTTGAATCACATATTTTTTGTTGTTCTTCCCAATCTCCTTCTAACATGTCACATTGTTCTTTGTTTTCAACTATTGAAATTCCTGTTTCAGGATCATATTTTCCAATTCTCTCACACTTTTCATTTAATATCATTCCTCTACCCCCAATACACAATGCCTCTTCTAATTCATATGAACCCGTAACTATTTTCTCTGAGATTAATTTCCATTCGCATGAATTATTGTCAATGTAATGTGTTTCATTAGAATAAGATAGACCATATGCAAACCCCTTATACTTAGGAGGAGTACAATCAGATAAAATCATTTGAAGATCTCTTTCAAGTTCTTCAGATGTTATTCCATCATCTATTGGTAAGATGTGTTGTTCGTCAGATGACACATCTTTTAACCCTCCAACTTTTTCATGCCATTCTATTTGTGATTGATACATACTGCTTATTGTAAAAGTGGCTACAGATCCGAATGCAATAATAATTACAAATAATATAATTTGAGTTCTAGTTTTCATTTTCCCACCACTTTGCGTCATCCGAAATTGCACATAACAATGGCAGTTCCTTTTCTATTTTGTAATCCTCTACAACATCATCCACTATTGCGCCACTGAAAAAACCATACGTGTTAGTGCCCCATATGTGACCGCAGTACCCTATTGCAGAAGAATCAGTGTAATCGATATTTGATTTGCCAATTTGGAATTTTGGGGTTTTGTTGATGTTCTGATCATAGAGATAGTCTGTCAAAATTTCAGAATATTTTTCTTGTTCTGCAGGAGTGAAATAGGTTAATTCATCAGACGTCAGCGATGCCAGTTCAATCTGAGCATTGCAAAAGCAAGAATCAGTATTGACGATACATTGTTGTGGATTTTCAGAAAAAAGCGTCATTTTTGTCGGATTTGAAACAGAATCAATCCCAAACCAGTAAGTCTCAGAGTCAGTATCAACTACTACACCACAGCCAGGATTTCCCCTGATGGATGTACCACCTGTCACGACTAATTTGTCTTGCAGGTAGTCTATTTTGTTTTCAGCTAGCAGTTTTTCCACGTCTGAGAATCCCGTGTATTTTGAGGACAGCGCATCCTTGAATGCCTTGTCTGCTTGTCTTTTTTCAAGAATCATATCTGTACACTCTTTGAATTTTTCTGCAGATACTTTATCTGGTAGTCCTATGTGGTTGCGATAATAATATGTACCATCAAAGTCTTCATCAAACAAACCTGTGGCCCTGTAAATATGATCAAGGACTGATTCATTACATCCAAGATCCGACAACTCCTGTTGGTTACACCAGCCCTTGCAGTATTGCTCTGGCTTTAGCAACACGCATTGACCGTCAATTTGTTCATATTTTGGATCACACAAAATGAAGACAGTCGTAGGAGAATCATAAGTTGCATAATATGACAAAGACATTGCAGCTGCGACAGACATTCCAATAATTATCAAAAGTCTAGTTTTCATATTCCACTCTTACAAACCCTGAAATATCTTGCGCGCCTCTTGCATTGATTGTTTATCTGGCTGCTCAGGATAAAAATGGGAATTAAGATTAGTCAGTATTTCAGCAAAAACTACACCGAGACAAAACACTCGTGATAATTCTGGGATTTGAACAGATTGTAAAGTTTTAAGAATTGAAATATTTCCCTTGAGTATTTGGTTGACACTCTTGTGATCATTTAGTATTTGATTGATATCTTCGTTTAGCTTATTATTCATTTTTTTACAACCCCCATCCTCGTCCAATCAGTTTCCAAGCAGTTTGGCCATCAACACAGACTACTTTAGAATAGTCGTGTTTTATCAAAATTCTCAAATTATCGTTTTTGCAAATGTTGTTCTCACCTACTGCCTTGCTGAATTCATCAACAACAACAGTACTTCCCATGCTCGATTCAGATACTGCAGGCGAGTTCTTTAGTTTCTTGTAGAACTGGTGAGTGTACAATCCAGAATCTGGAAGTGAGAATGGAGATTTTACGAGGAATGGTTTTTCAGAATTCACTTTGAACTCATAGGATTTGGCAAACTCACTATTCTGATAAAATTCATTCCTTAGTTTTCGTGCGTCTAGATCAAATTTTTGATGATCAGCATCAGTTACGTTTTCACCCTTGGGAAAGCGAATCATATTGTCTCCTTTCTCAAAGGCATATCCTACAACTGCACTAAATGTAGAATTTTTTGCAAAGTTATCATCGCTAAAATCTACCTTTTGTATTACAAAGAATTGCTCCCCTGCCTGCACCATGGAGCGGGGAATCATGTTTTTGGTAAATATTGCAGCGTCATTTTTTATCTCAATCTCACCCCACGAAATTTTTTCATAATCTACCTGACTGGAAATTTCATCTCTTGGTCCAATAGACAAAATCAGAGAATCATTCCACCCACTCTTGAAAATAGTTTCATGCGAATCAATCCTTTCAAAAGACACACTAAGGAAAATTTTGTCATATTCTATTGCAGGATCTACAGAAATGGTAACAGGGATTCTTGCAATGGTTCCTTTTTGCACTGTTACTGACTCTGACTCAAAATCAAGACGGACATACGATGCTGCATTTTCTGGAGTTATCTCAATTACTGGAACTAGTTCATCAAGCCCCCAAGGACCTGCAGTATACTGTAGTTTGATATCAAAAGTAGATGGAAAATGACGGGAAACCTCTGAGGGAACATTCTCAAAACTCGATGTCCCGTGAAAGGATTCAGAGGTAAAAGCATACGGAATAGAAACCAATAACCCAACAAATACAAACAAAATCAAAAGCCTACTTTTCATTTTCTTCTAACAGATTGAAAATCCTATACTGTAATATTCTTCATTGTAAACAAATCCGCTCACTCGTATCTTATCTAGATTAAATTGTTCAGTCTTTTTTTGATCATACCATTCTCTATAATCATTCCAATCAGGATCTTCTATGAGTCCTTTAGATGCACTAATCCCATTATTTGACGAAAATGGAATATGGTGAGTTGCTCTGATTAGTTCAGATATGACTGGCATCTCTTTGAGATCATCATTATCGATACTTAGAAATTTATTTTCATATGTTTTTCCTGATTTCGTTGTATACGTTGCTGGGTATCTTTGGTTTAATTCATCTAGAGTGAGACGGTCAATATCTATTCTTGCACAAGTATCAACAGGATTGAGTCTGATGTGTCCATCCTCAATACTTGCAATATCTAGAGGTTCGGAGTTTTCATTTTGAATCCATTCACATTCATTATGATCAAAGTAATGTGTTGAATTGTTTGTAAACATATAGCCTTCAGAATAAAATCCATCTCCCCCGCAAAAAGAAAAAACATTGTTGGCAACTTTTTTAGAGCAAAATTGTGGACATCCTTTTGAATTCAAGGCATCATGTTTCGAATCATCCGAGGTTGCATTTCCGTTACTCATTCCAGGAACATCTATCGTGAATTCCCTCTCAGATAGAATTGTGGCAATACGCATTGTTTCATCATCTATCTCAGCCATTCTTTCAATTGTTGTCATATTATTTGGATGGTCAGAAAATGATTCTTTAAGTAATTGATATTCAAGGTACAATTCACCCCACTTTTTGTTTAATGATTCAGAATCACTAGAGATTCGTTTTTCATAAATAAAATCCACACATTCATTAAACTTTTCTACAGATACACCATCAGATAATCCTATATCTTCCATGGCATATTTGCCATTAAATTCTTCATCAAGTAAATTGGAATATTTTGTAAGATGTGCAAGTATTGGTTTATCACATCCTATTTTGTATAGTTCTTCTTGATCACACCAATCACCACAATAATCTTCACCTGTTATCCAACCTACATCAAGACCTTCATCGAGTTTATTGGAACCCATAGATTCATCATTTGTCAACCATATACAACTACGCAAATCAAAGTGATGTGTTTTATTTTCAATGCCAATAGAGGCTACGTAATCACTCGGTCCTGTAGGAATACAGTCTTTCACCCACGAACTATTTTGTATTGAATCCTCCAACTCTGCTTCAAATTGAATATAACTAATGCCAAGTATTGTTAAAATGGCCGTAACAATTGTGATTAAAACTATAATCAAAAATCTAGTCTTCATTTTCTTTTTCTCCTGTAAATCACGACACCCATTACAATTCCTACAATCAGAGTAGGAGTTCCAAATACAACTAAAAATGCAGAGGGTTCAGATAAAATTATTTTCAGATAGTCGTATTGCGAACCGCACCAGTTGGTATCCCCATTTATGTCGGGTTCGCATCTGCCATCAACTACCACACAGACACCATCTGACAGCTTAGCGTTCGGACCGCATGTCGGTTCTTCTTCGGCTGATGTGACACATATAGTATCAACTATGTCGCACCCTTGCTGTTCTGCCAATCTTTTTGAGATGCATTGCTCGTTAAGCAGTATCCTTCCAAAACCGCACTCTAGTCCAGATATTGATGATTCAGAAGGCGTTGTCATAAGTTGTGCAGGGTTTTGCACGTCCATTACCAGAACAGAGTCATACTCATTTGTCCTGTCATAATGCATTGAAAATGCCATGAGGTTCCCTTCAGGGTTTAGTGAAAAAGTGCTGCTGATCTCTAATTGTTTGTCACTTATCACGATTGGGGCGTCTTCTCCAGAGTTGACATCAAGTTTGCCAATGATTGACGGCGACGGCCTTATTCCAAGATAGTAAAGGTAGTCATTGTCAGGTGACCATCTTGTCGTGGCATAGATGTTGTATGCTATCTTTTCTTCAAAGAAGTCCTTTGTTGGGATATCAAACCATGTGATTGTTCCAGGAGGATCAAAGTCACCAGGACTGGGCGGAGGACTGCGTCCTGGCTCTTTCTCAAATGCCCTGTAGGAAACCTTTGTTCCGTCAGGACTGACATCCATGTATCCAAAATTTGGCTCACCCTCGTAGATTTTCCCCAGGACGTTTCCGTCCCTGTCAATGTTCCAAAGAATGCCTGCATTTTGTGTTACTGATTCATGATACAGTATTGTTCCATCAGGCATCCAATCAAAGGAAGTTACATGAACCTGAGTTGTGTCAATTATTTTTTCTGATTTGTTATTTTCAAAGTCATAGACAAACAATCCTGCATGCTCAGTTCCATCCTGTTCTGCATAGTATCCCACCATTGCAAGAAAAGCACCGTCAGGAGATATTTTTAGCTCATCGGCATTTCCATATTGCTCAAATATGTGCAGTGGAATCTTCTGCAAAGAAGAGTCCGTCAGATCCATTTTCCAAAGTGACTTTGAAATGCATTGTGGGCCATCAATGTAATTGCATCTTTCATGCTGCTTAAACAAGATAAAAGAGCCGTCAGGACTCCATTCCACTTCTTCTATGTTTACTCCAATGCTGCCAGATCCGACTGAAGTAATCTTGTATATCGTATCTGCAAACGATGGTGTTGACATCATCTTGTCTAGGAAATTGGGTTCCTCATCCAGTGCATTGTACATTTTGTACTTGTCTACGCTAATTCTTCTGTCATAGTCTTGTCTGTCCCCAGAGTTTACCCTGTCAATGGACATCTCATAGGAACCTGCTTGAAGAGCAAACTCCCATTGATATCCGTTTGTAACATCACATAGTGATTCAGATATTGTGTTTCTGTCAGAATAAACTGTAAAGTATTGATTGCCATCAAAATACCGTATTCCAAACTCAAAGACAAAGGGATCATGTTCTGCCCAGTCGTTATACGGATTGAATTGTACTGTGATTGAATCCCCATCGCTGACTCTTCTAATTTCATTTCCAGTACTGTCTGTGATGCTAAACCTGTCGTAGTATGAAATAACATCATTTGCGGCATTGTTTGATCCTACTGGTACGCATGTGGTTTCTGGCTTTTTGATGTCAAACATTGACTTTGACACTTCAATCAAATCGGTTTTCCTGTTCTTGAACAGTCCGTCTTGTACCTCCTTTAGGTCTGGTCCGATGTATGCAATCTGCCAATAGTTAGGGGCATGGTTTTCTTCATTGACCTGATAGTATCTGCCGTTTTGCTCCATGTGCTCTTCAAGCTCCAGATATTGCTCATCAGTAAGTGCAGTCCAATCATTTTCCACAAGTATGTGTCTGAGATATTGTGGGATTTTGTCCTCGTCAATGTTTATTTTTGTAAACTGTGCAGGTGCAAAATATTGGTAAAACGCCCTCACATTATGCTCCTCAAGATTCAGTCCAGGATCTGACAACCTCAACGCATAGTATTTGATGGTATGGTTATCTGCAATGTATTTTGCTTTGATTTCATCATGTCCAATCAGTTCAAGATACTGGGAGATGTCTGACTCACTCATCAGGACTGCCTTTTCATTTACCACTCTGTCAAGCCAGTCTAGTTGCCCTTCTGTGAATTCTACAAAAGGATAGTGTTGCTCACTTGCAGACTCGCCATAGACATGAAGCGTTGGGGTGTCAGCCAATTTTTTTACTGACTCTAGACTGTTAGATTGTTTTTCTCCATATGCATCTGTCATAAACATAGTAGATGAAACTCCAAATGCAAGTAAAATTATCAAAAATCCAGTCTTCATTTTCTTTTTCTCCAATTTAATTATCGAAACCATGAATACCATTTGGGTTCAGGATGACAAACAGTTGGACATGCATAGTTGTCAGGTGCATTTGGAGGTATAATGCATGGTCTACATACAGTATCAGTCAGTGACCAGAGAATAAACACAGTAAAAGAAAGAGTCACTATCAACATGATGTGTCTACTTTTCATCTTCTTCTCTTCAATGGAAATGTTACCTTCCAGGGACCTTGAATTATGAAAAAAGATGGAAACTTGTCAATTGTTGCATATTCGTCTTTTGTGCCCATAAACTGTTTTTGTCTGGATGATGAGGAAGTAAAGTTCTCTCTGGGAAATTGTTCTTGTATGAGGATCTCCTGCAATGTAATGATAAGATGTCTTGCATCTGAGTCAAATAATTTTCCGTGAAATTCATGCTTGTATTCAAATCCCATTTGGGAATGAGAGCCACCTCCACCATGACTACTCAGATCATAAGAGTTTCCAAGATCATCTTCTAGTGTCACTACAACTGATACATGGCCATTTGGTACAATTTGATTTGAATCAAAACTGCTTTGTGTGTAAAGATAGAACCGAAATCCCGTTTCAAATATCTCAAGGGATGGAATCATTACATTCACGTTGTTGAGTGTCTGCTCATACACGATGGGAATTACATCTTGTAATGTTTTTAAAACGACTCCAGAAAATGTGGATTTGACTATATCCTGATCAGTTGGCATAACCTCTATCTCAGTATCCTTGGTAATTTGACAATACTCTTCAGGCTCTACACGAGTCACAACATATCGATGCATGCGTTTGCGTTCTGGAATAATAAAATAAAATCGGTCATGACTTGATGCAATTAATCCATCAAGTTTGCTCTTCTCAAACAACTCTACGTCACTAGAGTTTGAATTCAAGGACATAAGGCAAACCTTGTCTGCATGACGAGTCCCATCATGTATCTTTTTAACTGCAACTGTAATTAATCCCGCACCATGACGGTTAATGTTTTGTAAGATACGATTGCTTGCCCTTACTAAAGGCAGTATCTTAGGATTTTCATTAAGATAAGTTGTCTCAGAATCATTTGGCATCTCAAATCCATCATCAATGGAACAGCATATCCCACCAGTGCTTTCTGCCCCTTTGATCACTACAGTATCACCTTCGTGTATTCCCATCTCTTTCATCTTGCTTTTCTCTATTCGAATAATTGATGTATCATAGTCATCAACTG
The DNA here is from genome assembly GCA_035593235.1 of Phascolosoma agassizii. Taxonomy (NCBI): domain Eukaryota; kingdom Metazoa; phylum Annelida; class Sipuncula; order Phascolosomatiformes; family Phascolosomatidae; genus Phascolosoma; species Phascolosoma agassizii. The sequence continues at coordinate 28,929 of JAVJHY012006598.1, forward strand.
GAAATGCCGAAAGCCTAAAGCGATCCATATACTTTAAAATAAATCATAACAATATTCATAAGTTCTTCTGATGTTTTGTATCCTTATTTATTGCAAATGCATGGAATAGAAATGGAGGAGCCATTGACAGATCCAATAGATGAAATAATTGTTGTAAAAGTTTTAAATTAAAAAAAGATTGATATGGAAACCATGCCTTGCAATGAAATCAACCCAATGAACCAATCACAAAAGACAATACGATTGGTACCACCGTTAGAATCACGCCAATCCACAGGCACTTCTTTGCCTTTCTGGAATCATCATGTCTTATCACAACATATGCAATCAACCCGCCGATTAACCCAAGAAATACAGGTAGGATGTACCATGCCTTGCTTCTTTGCGGATTACTATATTGAAAGGTGCTGTCAGATTCGTCATTGCCGTCGTTTTGACTGTCGTTGCTGCTACTATTGTTATTATCCATACAAGAAAATGTGAATTATTATTTAACCAGAGAGATTACCTGCTGCTCAATTGCTTCATCGTCATTGCTGCCCTCGCATCGGGCACTAAATTTTGCCAGTGCATTGCCCCATCCATCCTCAAATAATGATGCGATGTCTGACAGTTCGTCACAGTTCAGTTCGGAGAAGTAATTGGATTGGGATTCTGATTGTTCTCTTTGAGATTCATTTGTTATTGTCATTTTTATCTTTTCTAAAAATGAGGAGCCTTGACTTTCCAGCTCCTCAGTAAGTTCGACAGGTTTTGGAATGGATGATTCAATGTTTGATACCTGCGGCTGTTTTTTCTGTGTTGATTCTTGTGACGGCATCTCAATTCCAAGAAAGACGATTGTTACTGCTACCATTAGAACAAATATCACAAATACCGCAAAAGTTGTTTTGAGTTTGGAATCTATTGTATTTTTGGCTTTTCTGTCTTCCAAATCAAAATAACATATTGAAAAATAATAAAAGAGCTAGTCTTAACAGATGGTTTTAGATTTCTTTTAGAGAAACCCCAGAGTATTTTTTACGTATTGAAAAACATAGTTCTCGTTCATAGTGATGTAAAATCCATACACAAAGACAGTTGAGTATGCGACTATAAATGTCGGAATAGTTATCCT
>JAVJHY012007669.1:0-30036 GCA_035593235.1 Phascolosoma agassizii
TTACGGGGAGACACCGCTTTTTAGGACTATCTCGCAGATATGATCTAGCCGCTCAACATGTTCATAGGCTGACCAGGGGTCGGGCGCCATGGAGCACACGCCATGGTTGGCTTGTCCGACAATATCAAAATCTCCTGCAGGGTTGGTGTCCGTCACTCCTAAGGCTCGTGCAGTCGCCTCGCCTAGTTCTGTGCTCACGGCGGGGAGGGTGGGGACGGTTGGACCAATTCTGGTGTAGCGGTAAATTTCCGGAAAGTCGGCACAGATCTTTTGGAGATCAAACCCTCGATAGATGGCCGCCACGACATTGGTGGCATGGACATGGACGACCGCCCTGGTCTTGCTCATACCTTTGGTGAGCAGGAAATGCATATGCAACTCGCCCGATGGCTTAGTGCCCGGAGGCACTTCCATTTTTCCATCCTTGATTCGTATTTTTATCATATGCTCAGGATGAATGATGGTTTTTCGCCATCCTGACGGCGTGATGGACAAATGAATACTACGGGCCCGCCTCAGACTGCAGTTCCCATCTCGACTGGTGATCCAGCCTCGGTCATAACATCGTCGTAGCACATCGCCTATTGCGGTAATCATAGTAATATCGTCTCCTGAGTTACTATTTGTTCACCTTCGTCTCTTCTGACTCAAGTGTACCACTCCCTTTCCTTTCCGTCTCACCCTATCGCACATGACAGCCCAGGGAGTAGCATGTATGAAGAAGGTCTTCTTGTAAATTCTCTACAAGAATAGCGTTATCACATTAAGGAGGCGGTGTCATGATTCTTCAAACAATAAAGAGATTTCGATTAGTCATTCTGACCTTAGGCTTACTCGCTCCTGGGCTTCTGTTCTTTGCCATCCCTGGATTGGTCTTAGCCGATTCGGGCAAGACGAAAGTCCTCTACCACGTGGACGGGAAAGATCCAGACGTCGCCAAGTATGCCATGGCATTAATCAACAAACACATTGAAGCAGAAGGCGGACCTGACAAGATCGACGTCGTGTTAGTCGTGCATGGTCCAGCGTTGAAGTTGTTTGAAAAAGAATCCGTCGACCCCGTACTACGTGATAAGTTGAAAGTGATTATTGATAAGGGCGCACAGGCCGAAATGTGCCAAGTTTCGATGAAATTATTTGGGACCCCTTTGGAAAAACTCGTGGCAGGGTTTAAACCTACTGGCCACCCTGTGGCCGTCAAACGTATTACGGACTTACAAAAGGAAGGCTACTTGTACATCAAACCATAATAAATTTACATCTTAATACCTCAAACTATTCTTTAAGGAGGCTGATCACTCGATCAGCCTCCTTGGAGTTTCCTCTCATTCTTTCCTAATCCTTTCATTTATCCCCTTCCTATCCGTCCCTTTCGTCCTTCAGACAACTCATCGATTGGCCGAGAACCTCTGAAGAGATCACTATTTGTATTCCCTTGGGAGGAAACTTCATGTGTCGATTATCTCATTATGACAATTTTTCGTCTTTTCTAAGAGCTACCGTGCTTGGCTCCATCCTATGTCTATTCATGCTCATGGCTAGCTCGTTCGTGAATCCCTCTCTGGCTCAATCTGGTTCTCAAGTCGCACCTGATTTTAACGTCACTTCCTTAAATGGGGAGCATTTCTCAAATTTCAAACTGGAAGGGGAACGGGCTTTATTAATGTTTTGGGCTCCATGGTGTGGCGTGTGCAAACGAGAATTACCAAAAATTGCCAAATTTTACCAACACGACATGCCCGATGATTTACAAGTGCTCACCATTGGCTCGTCAGCATCGCGTAAGCAAGTGGAGCAATATGTGGACGAACACCCTCGAACCTTTGTCTTTCCGACCGCACATGATTCCAACAAGTCCATAGCTGAAGATTTTAACATTCGGGCCTTTCCTACATACATACTTCTAGATGAAGACGGGACAATCTTACTTGTTCGTCGCGGAGGTGGGATTCTCAATGATCAAAGATTTCATCAGTTAACCCAGTAGAGAAGGGACGGACGGATCGCAATCAGGAAGACAGCATTCTACAACTGCTGCACCTCATAGCCTTTTTCATTTAGGGCAGCGATGAGGCCTTCCTCCCCCACAAGATGCAACGCACCGACCACGATAAAGACAGGCTCCTTCTCCTGAAGCGCTTGCTCAATGTATTGCAGCCAAGCATGATTTCGATTGAGGACCAACGCCTGATGTAACTCGGGATATTCACGCATACCAATAAGTAATGTTTCTAATTCCTCCGCATTCCCCAGCTTCCAAGCCTTTACCATATCGCTGACTTCTTGCCCCAGGTTTTTCAGGTCTTCCGATGTTTGCAGGAGAAATTGCTCTTGAATCGAGAGAGGTAACTGGTCAAAGAGATTGAGTTGAAACTCCACCGTCTCTAATCCTTGGATGGCCTTTCCCGCCACTTGTGCTCTCTCAAAAAAATGACGATCGACTCCGTACGCGCTTTCAAAACCCAACTTTTGAAGCTCCAACGCCATTACCGCTGTGGCCGTCATCCATGGCTTCATGCGATGAAAGTCCTCGATATTGTGCCCCAACGAGGCCAAATTTTCTTTGGCCGTGGCATAACTTTTTGGTGACAACACAGTCGGCAAGCCCTGTCCATTAAGATACAAGCCTTTTTGCAGCATATTCATTTGCGCACCCGGAGAAGAGAGACCATCAAGATCCACTTCAAACATGACTCTAGAGGATGCATTGAACGCTTCATCAAACACATGATGCAAAGGATAATCCTGCTTCTGCAACACATGGATGGACCCCGCCAGGAAAATAGTATTCTGCGGCGACTGCACTTTCCATAAAATTTGTGGGCTCTCGGTAACCTGAACAGCTTGGAGGTTACTAGCAGCCAGCGCGGGGTAAGCCAAGACTAGCCCAACCACAACGAACAAGTTCAAGATCCGAAAAACACCAAATAGGCTTTTCACGATTTTTAGTTTATGGAGCATCTTTAATCATCGAACGATACGGAATAAAGTATTCAATAAATGTTTCGACTACTTTATCTTCTTGAAGTAGAAAGGAAAGCCGTAATACCACAGTCTGGAAATTGAGAAAGGATGTTGAGTGAGGAATAGCCAAGTGAGAATTCGGAGTTACACAGCCAAATTCCCTGACATAATTGGCCATAACCATCTTAAGGATGGAGAGACTTCCGTTAAAGAAATTCAGGGTTTTGTCCCCAGGTCTCCGAGAAAATAAACTCTTGTAGAGGCTTTCGAGATCGAGGGGCCTGCTCCCGTTGACGAATCTCCTCGGGAAGAGTCTTGAGATCCCCTTGGTAACCGATCGCCAGCCCAGTGACGGGCTCATACCCGGATGGTAAGGAAAAACATTCGCGAATAGATTCGGGAAGGATTCCCGCCATTTGATGGACAGCCAGATCCATAAATGTCGCTTGGACGACCAGATTGCTCACCGCCAGTCCTACATCATGAAAGGCATGCGGGTTGGATTGACCGTTGTGATCAAAATGTAATTTGGCAACCGTGATCATCAAGAGGGGAGCTTGTTTGGCCCAGACTTGATTCCCCCCTGCCAAACACTTGAGGACTTGGGCATGTTCAGTCGGCTGGCTCATCGTGGCAACGATAAAGGCCCACGGTTGTTCGTTGAAGCAAGATGAGGCCCATCGCGCAGCTTCCAACAACCTTTGAATTTTCTCGGCCTCCACCGGTCGTTCAGCAAAGGCACGCGGACTCCATCGTCGACGTAAGAGTTCATGAATGGGGAATCGAGTGTCTGCTGGCTTTTCCATTTTGCCTTATGTGAGCCCCACGGGCAGAAGAATATGGGATTTCATCCACCTAGCCTCTAGAGAACACAATCATTGTTCGTCCATCATAGTTTCGCCCAATCCTTCAGAGGATGCTAGATGGTCTTTCTTTCCGAGGGCTGTATTGACCAAATCTATAACGGTCTGCAATTGAAATGGTTTAGTCAACCGATATTGTGCCCCCAATCGTTGAGCCAGCTCTAACAGATTGATTTTGGCGCGTTCGCTCCCCGCAGACATCGCGATTGTCATCACGTTAGGAAACTCCCGCCGAAGATCGAGAATGGTCTCCAGTCCTTCTTTTTCTGGCATCAGTATATCTAAAAGCACAAGCTTTGGATGATGCTGGCGGTAGAGACTGATGCCTTCGACCCCATTTAAGGCGCTGTGGACAGTATGGCCTTCTTTCTCCAGCACTTGCTCTAACAAATCACATATTTGCGGATCATCATCAATGATAAGAATGGTCGCCATCGCATGAACTCCTCCGCCGCCCCATCCGTCCATTCACTCGGCAAAGATTCGTCAAGCCCACTGGACAATATGGACGATCAACTCTGGCATCCCCATAAATTGTAATGAAATCTAGAACGCAACGATCAATGAAAGACAATCATAAATCCGGAATATTTTTCGTTCCTTTGAATATACATGTTTTGATATGGGAATTCTTCCCCTGAATACCAATTGCAGCCAAACATCAAGCTAGGCTAAAGGCGAGAGCGTTTTATCTAGAACATGCCGGACAATAGGAGCCAAATCTCGAATGGCTAATGGCTTCATGAGATACGCTTGGATCCCCAGTGCTTTGGCCTTTTCTGCGGTCATGATGTGACTGAATCCCGTGCAAAGAATAATGGGAAGCTCGGGACGAATGCGCAAGAGTTCTCTGGACAACGCTTCGCCAGTCAGGCCTGGCATGGTTTGATCCGTAATTACTAAATCAAACCGTTGTGGATTTTGTCGAAAGGCATTCAAGGCCTCCTGGGAATTGGTGTGCACTTCGACGGTATACCCCAATGGTGACAGTAATTCTTTTCCAAGGTGCACGATCGTTTCTTCATCATCTACGAATAAAATGGTTTCCTTCCCAAGAGGGATAGAACCTTGATCACCAGTTTCATCCCATACGGATACGGGAATCGTGGGAAGGTACACCTCGACTTTGGTACCTTTACCGCCTAAGCTATCTATCATCAAGGCCCCTCCGTGATTCGTGACAATGCCATGAACGACAGCCAATCCCATTCCCGACCCTTCACCAATCGGCTTGGTTGTGAAGAAAGGGTCGAACATCCGTTCGAGCACGTCCGGGGACATCCCGGTTCCATTGTCTTGTACGGTGAGTCGAATATGGGGGCCAACCTGTAACCCAGACACGGATCGAACTTTTTCATCCGTGACTTTCAATTCTTCTAATTTAATCTCTAAGAGGCCTCCTTTTTCCCGCATGGCATATTCAGCATTGGTACATAGGTTGATCACAACTTGATTCAGTTGCGTCGCATCAGCCAACACAGAGACCTCGGTCAGGAGTGAATGACGGATTTCAATCGTGGTAGGAATGGAGGCACGTAACAACTTAAGCGCTTCTTGAACGACCGTATGGATAGGTGTCGGTTTTTTGCCCTGACCGGACTGCCGACTAAACGCCAAAATTTGCAGGACTAAATGCTTCGCACGATGACCGGCCGTCAACACTTCCTGAAGATTACGCTGCGTTCGGCTTTCTTTCGGGACGGACGCTAACCCCAGCTCGGTATACCCTAAAATCGCCGTTAAAATATTATTAAAATCATGCGCAATACCCCCAGCCAACGTTCCTATCGCTTCCATACGGCTTGACTGGCGGAATTGTCGTTCAGTTTTCACCAAGGTCTCTTGCACCCGCTTTTGTTCCGTCATATCTTCTGCGACACCAGCCATACGAACCACTTCGCCCAAGGCATTCCGAATAGGAAACGTTTGGGCCCGAATGAACCGTACTGCCTGATCTGGTCTGATAATCCGAAATTCTGCTCGGAATCCTGTCACTTCGCCCTCTGCGACATGCGTCAATACATATTCCTGATCTTGAGGATGCACCGCATCCCAGAGATGATGCGCCTGCTCAAACAAGCTGACACAACTTCTTCCCCACACGGTTTCATAACGCGGGCTCATGTAGAGCACCTTGGAGTGATCAGGCAAAGCAATCCAGAAGACTTCCTGAACATGTTCAACTAAGTGTTGGAAATGTGCCTGCTGTTCTTCAAGCGCCGCAGTACGCGTGACCATGGCGGTTTGTAGCTCTTCAATAGAGTGGTTGGCATACGCTCGAAATGCACGATGCACATGGTTCAGGACATTTGAAGAAGAATCACTCTTCTCAAAATACGTAAACGATCCCCCTTGAAGTTCCTCTTTGACAGAATTGAGGGGCTGAAACGCGGCATTCATCACGACTTGGATTTTGTTATTCTTTCTCGTCAATAGACCAAGCAACTCAAGGCTCGTCTCGTCCGAACACTGCACATCAATTACGGCCACAGCGAAGGGCTCGCGTTGGGCATAGATTACTGCTTCGGCAACCGTAGGACATGCCACGACATCGTGTCCCGCCTCATCCAAAGCCGCCTTGAACATTTCAAGTTTGCCTGGGTCATCATTCACGAGAAGAATTCTGGACCACATTGTCTGTGCCATACTTTGTTCCTCAGAATAGGCCTGATTAAGATTCCTGTCTTTTAAATACCACCAGTCTAGTTTCCACGGCAGGAACTAGATCTCTTTGCATTCGTTTAACCTCAAAAAGATATCGGAAATTGTAACGCTAGATTCTCCAGAAGAAATTCATGTTTGATTCTCTTGAAACCAATCCAACCCTATTTTATAGAACCAAGCGGATGAATTCGACATATAATTAAAAGCTGCCAATTTTATGAACCACCCATGGGGAATTCCTAGGCAATGTAGCCAATTAATATCAGATCTTTTGAAGAAAAACATGATCAGCCTGCCACAAACACCCATGTAACTCAAGAACGAAATTTCCCTCCGATTCGTTTAGGCATCCTGATCTTCTCCCAATAAACCGTAGCAGCCAGAATTAGAACAATGTAGACATCTAAATGGATACACCGGTGTATCCATTTAGATATCTGACCGATCAAGGTGGGCAGAGAATGCCCTCTCCTCCTTTTCTCACCATGAATATTTTATTTCTCTAAAATCAAACACTTAACATTAACCTTAGGTCCCATATCAATGAGGAATTTCAGACGGGATAAAGAGGGTATAAAGATTGCGTTACTTTTCGATATTTATATATCTCGCGTATACCAAGACAGTTTGACCAGCAGGCTTTCATCAAGGAAGGAACGGTATGAACCACAGGGAACATTTCAGGCCTACCTGGAAGCCCTTGCCAGTCATCTTATTTGGGAAAAGCGGGGCCGAGTACCAGATTAAATGGGAGAGAAAGGACAGGAACTAATACTTTTCAACACATTCCTCTCTCGGTTTGGTCAAAGATCTCTCTCACACGTTTTAGCTAACAATGGTGCTCAAGCCAATGGTGATTCTTTAGAGTTTGACATAGGGAAACCCCCAAGCGCGGCGCTCATTTCCATAGACCAGTATACGCCTTTGGGTTTACACATATCCAAAAGGCGTTTTTGTTTCTAAAAGGGTTAAAGACAGATTGAGGCCGCCTCACCCTCTCATGAGTCAGGACTCCATGTCGTACTGTCTCCTCCCAAACGTGAAATTGCACTCTTTGCTCCATCAGCAAACAGGTCAGCTTTTCCTACTATTTTTGCTCATTACCAGCCCGGTGTGGGGAAAGGATTTGCCAGATCAATCTTCCCACGTAGGGGATACGTTTGACTTTTTACAGGAAGAACAAAGCCTTCAACCATTTGAATTAGGTGAAATCGTTTCCGCTACGAACCAACCCCTCGGTCCTTCTACCTCGGGATTTGAAATCACGGATCAGGACATTTTGGATCAAAACGCACGATCTTTGGGCGATGCCCTCAGGTTCGTACCAGGCCTCTTTCTTTCGGTTTGGGGTACGACAGGACAAACCTTTGCCAGTATCCGTGGCCTTACAGCCCGGCAAAATGTGGTTTTTGTCGATGGACGGCCCGTATACGATGCCTGGTTTGGTGACTTACGATTGGAAAATTTTCCCATTGATAATATTGCCAAAATTAAGGTTATTAATGGACCTGCAGACCCAGCCTATGGACCGAACACCTTAGGCAGTGTGATCAATATTGTGACCAAGCGCGGAACCGGTAAACCTACTACTCGATCCATGGTTTCTTACGAATCTCATAACACTCAGGATTATTGGATAGAACATGGTGCCCGTCGCGGCGACTGGAATTATTATGTCACGGGCAGTTACAGACGAACCAATGGGTTTTCCCTAGCCAATGATTTTTCTCCTACCGTCGTGCAACCTGGAGAATTTCGTGAACAATCCTCTTTTAGCAAAAAGAATATTTCTACGAACGTTGGCTACGATTTTGGGCTTGATGATCGGGTAGCCTTGTTAGCTGGCTATTACCAGGCTGACTTGGATACTCCCCCGAATATTAACGCAGAAGCCTTTCCCCGATTTGGCATCCCCTTTAACCGATTTGTAGATTGGTCACGTTGGTACGTAGATCTTTACGGACAAACGAAGGTAGGAGACCGATTGAGCCCTCCGTGGCAATGGGTACGTTGATCGCATTCATAATTCGTTGGACACATTTACCGATTCGACCTATCAGACAAAAAGCGGCAACAGCAAATTCACGAATATTGTCATAGGCCTTAATGGACAAGCCACAATGACTGTGACAGATCAGCTGAAGGTGAAGGGGGGCATCTTTTTGAAACATGATCAGCACAAGGAACGTGATGATGATGAGAAAGAGGAACATGATGCGTTTACCACAGGCTATTTCCTCGACGCAGAATGGGTGCCTCTACCAATAATCGCTTTTTCGGCTGGGTTGAATTACGACGTCCTTTACATTAATCAGGACCGGAACATCTCGACAGTGAGCCCCCGTGGGGCAATCATCTTCCAACCACAACCCTCCTCCAGACTCCATGCTTCCATTGGTCGAAAAAATCGCCTGCCCCGATTACTCAATCTCTATGGGGGCATTACCAATACAGACTTAAATGAGGAACGGAATCTGGTGACCGAAATCGGAGCCAGGCAATCTTGGATAGATGATCACGTGGTCACGGAAGTCACCTGGTTTCGGAATGACGTGAAAGACAAAATTGATTTCGTCCGACTCCCAGGACCCGGGCGTCGGGGACAAGATCAGAACATAGAAGAATTTACGGCTATGGGAGTAGAAACCTCTTTATCCATTGCCATGACTGAATCCACTCACATGTCGTTGGGCTACACCTATACCAACATTGATGTGGACACACCGACTGATCCCAACTTTAATCGATGGTTTCATCAGCTTAATGGAAGAATTCAATATCACACACCCTGGGGCTTGAGAGCTGGTCTTCAGCTGGCCTATATTAATGGTATACCAGATGCTTTTCCTACGAACTTCCCAGACGAAGAGAGTCTTGTTAACTTTGTGCTCTTAAACGGAAAAATTTCATATGAAATATGGAAAGGCTGGAGGCCATTTTTTGCTATAGAAAATCTGACCGATTCCGATTATGTTCGAAATATCGGATACCCTGAACCAGGGCGCCGTTTCTTTTTTGGGATCAATGCCAAATTTGAATCGTTGGAGATCTTTGGCTAGGGTCATTCTGCTAAAAGTGGGGGGTTAGAAAACATAAAAACCATTTTTCGGCAACCAGAAAAGTGCCCAAAGAGCCGTACGGTGTAAGAGAGAGGTACCCCTTTTTTTTATAAACTCCCTTCCCAAACAAAAAAGCCAGCGTTGAGAAGCTGGCCATAAACACCCTAAATTTATTGATTAAAAAATGGCTGGGGGACCAGGAATCGAACCTGGGTTCTTAGAACCAAAATCTAATGTCTTGCCCCTAGACGATCCCCCAACCGAGGCTGCACTCTAAAACGGAGGCCCGCAAGCCGTCAAGATCATGCTAGGCTAAAATACCTGCCCGTAGACAACCCAATGTCGCTCATCAGGCACATCCACCAATAACCGACTAAGATTCAATACGGCCAATTGCGCGGCTACGTCATCTTCAGTAAAGGCGGCCAATAACGAATGATAAAAATCTTGCCGTAACCGTTCTGGTTCGTCGGCAGCCTGCTCATCAACAATAGCTTGGGCTGCTTCGGGACTCTCGGGACGGAGCAGATCCATAACAAGGACTTGGCCACCCGGCTTGATCAAATCTTTTAGGCAATACCAAAATTGTAAAGGATTGGGCACATGGTGAACCAAACTATTAGACATCACCGCATCGGCGGGAGAAGATAATTTTACGTCTTGGAATCGTTGGCAGAGAAACTGAATACGATCACGGAATCCTGCCTTTTGTACAGCCTGTTCTGCATAGTCAATCATCGGCTGAGAGGCATCAACACCTGTCACCCTGCAAGTGGCAAGACGGCGAGCCACACGAATGGGAATATCTCCCGGACCACAGCCAAGGTCCAGGATATGAGGGCTCTCCAGAGCATCGTACAGGGTAAAAAAGTGATCCACGAACCCTTGATTTTCTTCTTCAAAATCAGCTTGGGCATAAGCCAACACTTGTTCGGCATCATTCATGACTTCTGGTTCAAGTACACGTTCCATCATAGCCGGGTCCCCTTAGCAAAGTTTTCTATCCAAATACGGTCACCTTGCCGCACCAGCCCTTCGGCTAGCACCCGGGCATAGAGTCGACTCCACCCTGGATGCTGCTCCTGATCGATGCGGTGATAATCTCCTTTGTGAAACCACCGCGTAATACGGCGACAGGGTTCACAATAGCTCGTGAATTCTATACGAACCTCTTCTCCGATCTTCATCTGGTCCCCAGGCTGAATATGTATCCAATCCAAGCCGGCCAAAGTAAAATTTTCTCCCGTGGCCCCTGGAAAAATTGAATGTCCTTCTAGCTGTAACGCTTTAATCACCTCAATTGAAAAGACGCAGATGGCGCGATCTGGTCCCCCATGTATGACTTTATTGCGATGCCCATCCCCACCTATTCCTTCCGTCGAGACCCACGCTTCGACCAATGGCAACTTTGGGAGCCCGCCCTGTGAACCATTAATTTGATAAAGATGGGGAGATGAATCCATAGAGACGGAGAATGGGAATGTTGAAAAAAGCCGCCAGCGGCGTTCTCGCCATTGTGCCGTGCTCACGAATTGCCAGTACGCTCCGCGCGTCAAAATGGCTGCGGCCTTGCTGGACAAACTTTTTTGACCATTCCCTCCCATTCAGGATGTCGGTCTTAATATGAGGATATATGGACAATCGGAGTGAAATATTCAACAACCCCAAAAATAAGAAGACGAGGGGGAATCGTACCCAGGCCAAAAACAGTGGGTCAAGCCAAGCCCTGAATACCTTTGGGTGACTTACCGTGGTTTTGAAAGAACTCGTTGAAGGAACATGTCAATTTCACGAAAATAGGATTCCCCTCCAACAAACGGGACGTCATTGTGCTCCGCCCCTGAAACGGCGAACCACCGTTTCGGCTCATGTGCCGCATCAAATACTTGTCTCCCTAACGCCATTGGCACAATCGAATCCTGTTCCCCATGGATCACGAGCAAGGGATCCTGCAGGGCACGAACTTTTTGCGCAAGGTTAAAATCCGCATCCAACAACCACCCAGTAGGCATTCCAAAATAATGATGGTCAGACATGGCCTGAATGGACGGGAAAGACCCTTCCACAATCAACCCGGCTGCTGGGCGTTGAATGGCCACTTCTGCGGCGACACCTGAGCCTAAAGATCGCCCGAAGAGGATCAGCCTCTCAGGTGAAATCCGTCGTTGATGAATCAGATAGTCATAACTGGCGAGAGCGTCCTGGTAGAGCCCACTCTCCGTTGGTGTACCTGTGCTTCGGCCATACCCACGGTAGTCAAAAATGAAAACCGAGATTCCACGTTGATGCAGTTGTCGTATATTGCCCAAGAGATGACTGATGTTCCCTGCATTGCCATGACACCAGAGAAGGAGAGGCTTGGTGGGCCCAGCATGGATAAACCACCCAAAGACTGTGATCGTATCATCAATCGGAAGCCACACTTCTTCTAAGGGCAATCCACTGAGTTGTGCCCAATTCCGATCTTCCCAGGGCGACGGTTGAAACACAAAAATACTTTCGAACATGCGCCTTATTTTCTCATGAGTGGTTGTTCAATGCATTCCGGGGAAATTTTGTGCCACATCGAACTTCAGGTACAATTGACCTTTCTATTCAATACCAGTACCAGCATAAGTGGGACAATGAATTAATGGCAACATACGCCATCGGAGACATTCAAGGATGCATGGGCGCATTGCACCACCTACTGGATCACATCGCTTTTGATCCGGCTCAAGACCGTCTCTGGTTCGTGGGAGATTTGGTCAATCGTGGCCCAGAATCTCTGGAAGTCTTACGTTTCGTGAAACAGTTGGGGCCCTCTGCTGTGACCGTTTTGGGAAATCACGACATCCATCTTCTTGCGCTGTGGAGCCACGTAACACAGCCAGGGCGGAAAGATACCTTGCAACCCATCCTGTCCGCACCCGATGCCGACGAACTGTTGCATTGGCTACGTCATCGTCCACTCCTTCACGCTGAAGATGGCTTTGTGATGATTCATGCCGGGATGCTGCCATCATGGTCATTGTCCCAGGCGACGGCACTGGCACACGAAGTTGAGGAGGCATTGCAGGGTGAAAACTTCCAAGATGTCTTGCCGGCCATCTACTTTCGAAAAGACATAGACCCTTCAGCCCAAATGAGCACGAAAGAACGATTGGGATTTACCACGAACATCTTGACTCGCCTACGCGTTTGCACGAACAAAGGGGTTCCCGAGTTTTCGTTCAAAGGACCACCAACCGAAGCTCCTCCCGGCTATTTCCCGTGGTACCAAATTCCGAACCGTGCCACACAACACGATACGATTCTTTTTGGCCATTGGTCCGCCTTGGGCATCGTCCAAGAAGAACACATCATCGCATTGGATGGCGGTTGCGTGTGGGGCCGTGAAATGGTCACCATGCGACTCGAAGATCGCCAACTCTTCCGAGTCCCATGCCAGAACTTGTAAAACCGTTTTTTCTCCATCACCCTTTTCCGCCAGTAGCACCTCCGAACGAACCACGCCTCAGAATTCAACATAATCTCAATTTGCCAGCCCGCAGCCCTTGTATCTAAACAGATACAACGTTGTATCTGTTTAGATAACCGAGTTCTCCATGCCTCATTCAGTCGCCCAATTCCAACAATAGAGCATTTACGGGATAAATACCCAGATTTTTTGACGTTTTTCAGCCTTTTTATTCCAAAACACATCCAGGGCATTGGTCTTGCTCCTGTAAGGATTTATACAGAACAGCCAAGACGCTTAGGAACAAAACAAGAGCAAAAAGAAAATGAACAACCTAGGCCAGCTGGCCTGAAATGAATTCAATACCAACGTTATGGACTAACCTGAGGAGTCCCGAAACCATGAAAACCAAACGCTCTCCCAACGCGAATTCATCCATCACTCAAATCATTCACCAAAAGAAAAGGCGTCGACATACGCGTGTTCAATTAGAGTCCCTCAGGCCTACTCTTGCACACTTCCAGGATTCGGGATGTCCCAAATGTCAAGGCTATGTTCGAACCGAACCAGGTGAATCCTTAGCCCAAATTGTCATTAGATGTATTAACTGTGGATGGCAACCGCAATATCAAGCTCCCATTATTCAAGAAACTGAAGAAGCAAGAACGTGTCGATTGCTCACGGCTCAATTTGTGTCGATTGCCGATTGGGATCGAATACCCGTAAATTTCTAAGGGAAACTCGCTCCTCACCACAAATTTTCTGTTTGTTCAGATATCCCAATAGGTGGTCAGGTCATTACTAAGTCAATGGCTTAGTATCTTCCATCTTTCGTCCCAACTTTCAAAGTGGAGTAAACCTCCCTCACACCATGGCGGCCGCCGCGTCTGCACAGACTCGAAAACCCTTTTAGCTTTTGCCTTTCCAGTGTTTGTGAGCCCGACCACACAAGATGGTTGGTTACCTAACAGAGCCCACTCGCAGCATTAGACCCTTTTCGTCCAAACCAGGTACCATCCTTGCTTCCTTCTGTATGACAGGAGGGGTCCCCAAGGGGGAAGGTGTATGCTTTTAGCATACGACCAAAGGTAGCATTCATCTTTCAGCCATCAAATCCCACTGCACAGAATGTACGGGAAAATAGAACCAACCCCTCAAAAGCATATGAACGATTGCCTCGACATATTTCAGAAATTCCTCAAGCAGGCAAAACATGTCTGCTTGGTTTTGTGCTTGGCGCTATTTTTCGGCATGCCCTATCACACCTATGCCGAAGAAGTCGCCATTCTGAAATCCGCAGATATTGGGGCATATTCCGAAGCCATTGACGCCTTCAAAAGTACCCTACCTTCCTCCTTTCAGGTGACATTGGAGTATGACCTCCAGGGCGATATGGCTAAAGGTCGAAACCTTGCTCGAAGAATTCGCGCCTCTGATGCCAACGTCGTCTTGGCCGTGGGGTTAAAAGCCGCCCTCGCCGCCAAACTGGAAATTCTCGACATTCCCGTCATCGTCTGTTTGGTCCTAGACACAGAAAAATATGGTCTTCCGACCAGCAACATGGTCGGCCTCTCCTTGAATATCCCCTTTGAGAAGCATCTCAAACCTCTGAAGACTCTGGCACCCCAGGTTTCACGAATCGGGGTGCTGTTTGATCCGCAAAAAACCAAGGGCCTACATGATCAACTACAACACGCCGCAAAGGCTCTGGGCATCACGATCGTCTCCGAAGAAGTCCATGGGGAGCAAGAAGTCTCCACAGCTTTCAAGACCCTGAAAAGCAAGATCGACGCATTGTGGCTCCTGCCAGACAGTACGGTCCTTACAGAAAATACGTTGGACTTCCTGATCAGCACCACATTGGAAGCCAATATTCCCGTCATAGCGTTTTCACCAGGCTTAGTGCAAAGCGGTGCGGTGGTCGGGGCGTATATGAACTATGCAGACATTGGCCGGCAAGCGGCCAGGCTGTCCACACGTCTGTTAAATGACACGCCGCCGCCGATTCTCGGCACGGTCGTGCCGCCTGATCACGTACAGCAATCCATTAATCGAAAATCAGGAGCCTATTTAGGGCTACCACTCACTCCAACGGTGTTGAGGGAATTCGATGAACAGTATTGAGAAACGACCTCCTCCAGAGCCGCCCCCATCTCCCATAAACCCGGAGAATGGACTGCCAAAATTTTTGAGCTTACGGGCAAAATTCTCGATATTTATCAGTTTGTTAATTATGCTGGTCTGCTCCGGACTCAGTGTCCTCCTTATTCAACAGGAATCGGACATGATGGAAGAAGCGCTCATGAATACTGGGACGATACTGGTCAAGACCATTAATAAGTTGAGTACGAACCGAGTGATTATCCAGGATATCGACTATCTGGAAACGATATTGGAAGGAGCCTTGTCTGCACCGGAAGTGGTCTATGCCATTGCTCGAGACCAGGAAGGACGAGTTTTAGTCGGAAAATCTAAAGGGATATTACAGAAAGGCTCGCAGGATATCCGTGACCAAGAAGACCCACTCTTCCCAAATGATACGGTTACGGACACTTTCTTTTCCAAACCCCACCCCACGCCCTACACCCAACCGGTGATTTCAGTGTGGGATACCGTCCCTCATACGATAGGAAAGATCATGTCCCGAACAAGCGGAACGCCCGCGGCCGAGTTGAGAAAGAGAACTCCCGAAACGCTTTATGACTTTGCGTTACCCGTGTATCGACAAACCCGACAATCAACAACCATCGAACTCCTCTCTTCGGAAAATCTTGATGAGCCAACCCAGTCGCCTTCTTCCGAGCCCACGATCATGGGAGTCATTCAAATCGGCCTCACTACCGCCTATATGAAACAAGATCTCAACCGAACGGTGTTGAAGACTGGTTTGTATACCCTGACCATCATTGCCATTGGCATTGTGTTGACCCTGTTACTGGCCAACCACATCATCACACCACTACAACGATTAGCCAAAGCCGCTAAGCGATTTAGTGACGGGGAGCCATACAAAGCTGTCTCCTCTGACGCGCTAGATGAAGTGGGGCAACTTACAAGGGGCATCAATACCATGGCCCTGACACTCCAACAACGAGAAGATTCCATCTCGACCTATGTGGACACCATCACCAATCAATTGAAGCAATTGAGCACGTTGCACCAAACAGGGACCGCTATTACATCGACTCTAGATGTGAAGAAACTCTTCGACACAGTCCTCAAGCTCCTTCGAGAGAATCTTGGATTCCAGCGTATGATCCTGGTCCTCAAAGATCCCACGAACAACAAAGGGATAGCCACAGAAGCTTCTGGCTTCCCCGGGAAAATAGAGCCACTATTAAAAGGTTTTGAATTCTCCATTGCTCCTGACACCTTCGACGAAACCCTCTTGATAAAGGGCCAACCCGTCCTCGTGAAAGACTTGGAAACCGTCGCCGATCAAATGAATCCCGACATTCTTGAGATAGGTCGTCAAAATGGGTTGGTATCCTTTGTGTCGGCTCCGCTCATCAGTCACATGGAAGTCTTAGGGTTTATCGGGGCAGAAAAAGGACAGATTCGCTGCACCCAGGAAGATTTAAATCTGCTGATGACTATCGCCAGTCACGTCGCGGTCGCCATCGACAATGCTCGAACCTATCAAGACTTGGAAGCACTCGCCACCGGACTGGAACAACGCATAACGGAGCGGACACAAGATTTGCAGGAAGCCAATGACCGCCTTCAGGAACTGGATCGCCTGAAATCCGCATTTGTTTCGATTGTTTCACATGAGCTACGAACCCCGATGACCTCAATAAAAGGATTAATCGAAAACATGATGGATGGACTGACGGGCGAGTTATCAGAACGCCAAAATTTTTACCTGAGTCGGGTCAACCACAATATCGAACGACTGACCAGAATGATCAACGATCTCTTGGATCTCTCGCGGATAGAAGCAGGCCGAATGGAACTGCAGACGACAACCATTAATACTGGCAGCATTGCCAAGGAAGTCGTGGAATTGTTGCAACCGACGGCAGACGAAAAATCCCTGACACTCGCAACTAACATTATCGTTCCCATTCCCATGATCCAAGGCGACCGGGACAAGCTCATCCAAATTTTCACCAACCTGACGAACAACGCCATCAAATTCACCCCTGCCTCTGGCACAGTGACGGTCAAAGTGGAATATCACAATGATGAGTATATCCATGCCTGCGTCACCGACACTGGCTGTGGAATTCCCACGGAAGAACAAGAGACGGTTTTTGAACGCTTCTACCGGAGTCAATCGGCTGAACTCAAAAATCGTGGTGCCGGTCTCGGACTGGCCATTACGAAAAGTTTAGTTGAATTACACGGAGGGACGATTGGGGTAGAAAGTACGATCGGGCAAGGAAGTCGATTCTGGTTTACGCTTCCCGTTCAATCCTCAACGCCTGGCAATGAGTGATGACTTAGGAAATTCGTGATGAGGGCAATGCTAGCTTCCCCCTTTGAGTCATTCCTGCGCAGAGCCTGCCCCGTGAAAACTGGGGCGGGAATCTAGATTTCCAATAGCAAAGATAGATACCCGCTGACTACTGCGGGTATGAACTCTTCAAATAAACACCATGACCCTGCCCCAAAATCGTATCTGTTTAGATACATAAATTATCTAATCAGATACACCAGCCCATGCGGTCAATTCCCACTTGTTTAATAAAACAACAAGTTAGAGAAGCCCAAAAATTGCAGCCTCCCCCTAATGGAAATGGTATGGCCAAAAGAAAGGTCTACCTGCTCCTCCATGGAAGAATTTTTGAATGAATGTGAATAGGCCGTATTAGGCCAGGACGCTGGAAAAGAAAGAATAGAACCTATGCCTTCCAATCCTC
Organism: Phascolosoma agassizii; assembly: GCA_035593235.1. Classification (NCBI taxonomy): domain Eukaryota; kingdom Metazoa; phylum Annelida; class Sipuncula; order Phascolosomatiformes; family Phascolosomatidae; genus Phascolosoma; species Phascolosoma agassizii. The sequence continues at coordinate 17,855 of JAVJHY012007669.1, forward strand.
GAGTACTACTCGTGGATGACGATCCGGATATCAGTCTGGCCTTGTCCGATTATTTGCGCAAGGAAGGGTTTGATGTGGAAATCGCAGAAACTGGAAATGGGGCCATCCTCAAAGGCACCTCGGAACCCTATGATGTGGTCCTTTTGGATGTTGGGCTCCCAGATCGAGATGGCATTGAAGTGTTAGGTCAACTCGCAGAACACAAGCCACAACTCCCGGTCGTGCTACTGACCGCTTTTACGTCGCTACAGAAAACAACGCCTCCGGACAAGCTCAATAAAGCCTTTGCGTATTTAACCAAGCCCTACAGTCGAGAAGAAGTGAAAGAAGTCCTGTATCGATCAGTCCTCCTTCCCAGAGAGGTTGCGAAAGAAGCACAAGCCAAAGGCTTAGACTCGAGCGTGCCTTCTAACCCCACCTTACCATTTCCCTCCATTCTCCAACCCAGTCAGGGCAAGGGAAGGGAAGGGACTGACCACGATGACCAGTTCACTCCAGAAGATTATCAACGAATGGCCGAAGACGTTCAGCTCATGCAATTTACCTTCGACCACATACCAGAAGCTATCCTGGTGGCCGACACCAACAAACGATTGCGCTTTGCGAATCAAGCCGCAGTTCAAGCACTTGGGTACACGAAAGCAGAGCTAGAAAACCTATGTATTCCAGATATTGCACCCAATCATGACAATCAACGCTACCAGGAGCATCTCAAAGAATTACGAGAAGGAAAAACCCTGTCCTACTACACCACGCACCGCACCAAACAGGGACAGGAAATACCAATTACCATTTCGGTCTATCTTTTCACTTTTCAGGGAAAAGAATTTACTTGTGCAATTACTAAGCCATCGAAAGAACCGGCCGAGACACAACAGGAACCTGAGGCCAAGCCTATCTTTCGTTGGCAGAAAAAGCAGGATTCCGATTGAATGAGCAAAACGAAAGTTCTACAATGCGCCCAATGAAATTAAGACATGGGAATCGAACCAACAGAACAAAACCAAAGGAACGAGTGCTTTTCAGAAACTAAAATATGGGAAAGAGTTCATTTCTTGGTGCTCCTGATCGGAAGGTGAGCAAGAGATAAAAGAGGAGGTGCGGTTGACGGAACAGAGACGCAATTGAGGTGCAGGAAGCGGGGTACCGTCTAATGTTGACACTGAGGTCTATGAAAGAGACCGTCTTACCAAGCTGTCCGAAAAGAAGAGAGGCGAAAGGGCAACGGGGAAATTTATTTGTGATCATGGCTGAACGTACCCCTTTTTAAAACTAACATCCTTCCTCTCTTTCCTCGATTTGGCTTCCGCCAGCAGCCTTCCTTTACACAACAATTAACTCTCTAGTCCAGGCTAGGCCTAGCGCTAAGGAGAAGGATTCGTGGCATCTGTTATGAAAAGTTTTCATTCAAATGCTAAAGGGTATGAAAAAGAAAGTAGTACCTACTCTACTCCAACCATCTCCACTAGCAGATCCAGGGTCCAACTAAATCTTTATACCCACAAAAAATCTAAGGAATGCTATGACCCAACGCTACCTTACGACTTCGTCAATATTGATGAAACAGAAGATCCGAACTCCTTCATTAATTATCTTGATCAATCAAACGAAAATACGAAAATTCAAGAAAGTAAAAAATCCCTTATTACAATATTAGGCTCCAAACAAGGAGATTGGGTACTAGACCTTGGTTGTGGAGTGGGACACGACTCCTTAAGGCTAGGAAAGATAGTTGGCAAACTGGGGAAGGTAATTGGGGTGGATGCTAGCCGCCTGTTGCTGAAGGAAGCTAAAAAACGAGCGTGTGATTCACGCCTTAATATGCATTTTCTTCTTGGGGATGCACACCAGCTTGAATTTCATAATAACACTTTTGATGGATGCTGGGTGGTCGGGCTATTTATGCATCTGGAAAATCCTCAAAAGGCACTAAGTGAAATTTTTCGCGTTCTCAAACCGGGTGCTAGGCTAGTAGTCTTAGAGAGTGATTGGGAAACATTAGTACTCACAACCGGAAACACCAGACGAACCTCTATCCTAAGTCGCCTTATTAAAAATAATATCCGGAACCCAGGTATCGGGCACGTACTTCCACTTTTATTCAAAAAAATAGGTTTCAAAGAAGTTAGGGTGGGTGCTGGAACGTTTATGGTTTCTAATTTTGCCCTCGCCAATATCGCCTGGAGAATTCATCCCGCTCTTAATAGGGCAGTAAAGGCTAGCCTCATTAGTCTATCTGATGCAGAAGCATTGAAAATCCAATTAGAACAGGATAGTGAAGACGGAAATATTTTTGGCGCGGCCACTGGGTTTTGTATAGCAGGAAAAAAATTATGATGGCACGGGGATTCTTACTTTTTGTATATTTCATTGTTTTAGCCCCTTCCTTGGCGTTAGGGGCCGAGACAGATTCCCCTTTGCCAAAATTGGCTCAAAAAGACCTACTCTTCTTGCAGGAAGAAACCGCATCAATTGCTTCGCAATATGAACAACCAATTTCAGAGTCACCATCTAATGTCTATGTGATCACAGATGAAGATATCCGCCATTCCGGGGCCACAGATATTCCAACCATTCTTCGGCGAATTCCAGGAATGGAGGTCATGCAAATGACTGGGGCAGACTTCAATGTCAGCGTCCGAGGGAATAACCAAGCCGCAGCAAATAGACTCTTAGTATTGGTCGATGGTCGTGCCATCTACGAATATATCTTTGGAAGTGTATTTTGGACCTTGCTCCCAGTTACTTTGCCAGAAATCCAACGCATTGAGGTATGGAAAGGTCCCGCCTCTGCCGTATACGGATTCAATGCCTTCGATGGAGTCGTCAATATCATTACCAAGACACCGAACCAGATGAAAGGCAACACCAATGGGTCCTATATCCAGTTTGGTGGAGGCGAGTTTGGTACCATTCGGTCCACCGCCATTCAAGCTGGGACGTTCGGAGATTTTGGTTACCGTCTTTCATTTGGTCATGATCAAAACCAAAAATGGGGTAACCGCGATGCGTTAGCACTCCGTTCCAATAAATTCAATATTCAAACAGAATATGGTATTACGAATACGGGAAAGGTTGTGCTTTCGGGTGGCTTGGTAGATTCCAACCGATTTGACGGACAAGTTTTTGATATTTTCCGTGAGTCGTCAAAAATTACTAACGGCTATGTAAGCCTGAATTACGAAAGTCCTGGAGGATTCATCCGGGGGAGTTGGACTAGGTTTGATGAAAAGAGAAAAGAATTCTTAGAGCCGCCCGACCTCAACAGCTTTGCAGCCGTTACAGATCAGAAAGGCAGCATTACCCAAGATATTGAGCACGACGTTTTTAACATTTGGGCTCAACACGGTTTGCAGCTCACATCTACAAATAAATTGGTTTATGGTGCCCAATATCTCTATAACGCAACATCTGCCAACATCCTTCGGAAATTTACCCGAGAAAACCGGCTTGGCATCTATTTCCATGACGAATGGAAAATAAATGATTTATTTACCTTTTTGGGAGGTGTTCGGGGAGACCTACACAACGAACTTAACCCCAAATATAGCCCTCGGTTAGCACTCCTCTTCCGTCCACATAAGGATCATACTTTTCGAATTTCCGGCTCGGTAGCCCATCGGCCACCTAATGCTCTTGAAACTCGATCCAGAGTCCTCACTGTCATTCCTAGCTTTTCTGCAGTTACAACACAGTTGGGGTCTCAAAACTTGGATGCAGAACAAATCATTTCATACGAAGCAGGTTACCAAGGCTGGTTTTTTAATCATAGAATTCGGATTAGGGCAGACGCTTTTTATAATCATATTTCGGATATCATTTTTCCAACTGGTACATCGAATCCAACTATAGTTACATTCACCAATGGTGGTGCAGTTGATATTTATGGAGGTGAAGTCGGCTTTGAATTTTTGGTCACACCATGGCTAACCCTATTCGGTAGCTACGCTACCGCCCAGGTTCATGAAACGTCAGACCTCGACGCCGCAGGATCAATATTCACCAGGGGAGCTGCACCCTGGAAGGTAAATGCTGGCCTAAGAGGCGAATGGGACAACGGCATAAATGCCGAAGCGCAAGTCCATCATCTGGCGGCACATTCCCAAGGAATTTCAAGTGGTTTTGCATTTTTCTCCACAGCATTTGGTGTAGGAGGGGTACCTGATACTCGAGTGAAAAGTTATACACTTGTCAATCTACGAGGAGGGTACAGATTCTGGAAAGACAGGGCCGAAGCTTCTTTTGCTATTTTCAATGCCTTAAACGACAAACACCGAGAAAATCCGGTGGGGGAAATCATTCGGAGTCGTGTCATAGGGTGGTTGACCCTTAAATACTAATTGATGGTTTTACATAAAGAGGAGGAAGGTTATGGACGAATTAAAAGACGAACTAAAATTTGAAAATCTCAAAAATGTTTTTGAAGACGTTCTAGACATCAATGAAAAAAATCCAGAAGAATATGAGAATTTTAAGGGGAAACCACCAGGACCAGGAGACTGCCAGGCCTGTAATACTTGGCCCTAATGAAAAAAAGTATCTTCGACTTTTGCCAGAACATGAACAGCCAATACTATTATTAGCTTAAGAACATAAAGGGTATTTTCGTAAACTATTGGTAGCTGAGAAGTGGGATAAACTCAACAAAATGAATGCTATGCACCCTTCAATCGGTTTTTGCCAAGAGCGTAACTTCCGCTTGTTGCCACTCCAATTACTTAGAATTGAAGGCGGTGCCATTTTGAAACGTGGTGTCCAAGAAATTTGTGTGAAAGGGACCCACGTTTATGAGACTATGCAAACTATTCTAAACTTTTCCAGTACTTCTCCTGATGGCATTTCGCTACATGGAGTAGAACGCCAAATACCAAACCTTACGGAAGCTTCTCTCCAACAGCTTTTTCAGCTATTGCTCAAAAGCCATTTTCTGGTTCCAATTCACTCATATAAAAATGAACATAAATTTTCTGAATCGCACGAAGACATTTTTTACTGGCATTTTGAAAAGAAGGTCAAGGATGTAACCAAAATCCTGAATAAGCGTTTTTGGCGGATTTTTGGCGTCAACACGATATCACAACAATTAGTGGCCTCATTAGTTGTCTCTGGACTGGAAAATTTTGAAGTCATTGATCTGCCTCATCTTCGAAACTTACGGCTCTTCGAACCTAATGGAGAGTTAGGTGAAGGGAAATGGCCTCAGAATCTTCCTGTGCCCAAAGATAAGCCAACTCTTAGCGAGTTCGAGCCAACTGACATCGTCATTGCTACTTCAGACCTTGGAGAAAAGGAAGTCATTCGAGAACTAAACCGCTCATGTCTCCAAACTCACAACCATTTCTTTCCTGTCATACTTCAAGATCTTATAGGCTATATAGGCCCCTTAGTCATCCCTGGAGAAACGGCTTGCTTTGAGTGTCTTCAGACTCGGCAAAATAGTCATCTCTCCAACCCTGAGGTAAGTCGGTATATCGAGTCTCAGGCATTTAATGGGCAATTTTCGGTAGGATTTCATCCCTCCATGACTGCCATGTTAGGTAATGTGGCAGCTTTTGAACTATGCAAGCATTTTGGGGAAAGTCTGCCAAAGAGCCCAATGGGCTCATTAATTGAGGTGAATTTACTTAAGACAGAAATGAAGACCAGACAAGTAATTAAAGTTCCTCGCTGTTCGGTTTGCAGTACACTGCAATTAAGTCCAGCTACCAACTTCTATGAAATATTCTCTAATGGAGATCCAGGTTAACCATGGCACTACGTTCTTGCGTGGAACCAGATCACATCATTGGCCAGAGAGAGCATCTCGTGGATCCTCACATTGGGATCATTCACTGCCTCGAAGAGCTTCTCAGCAAACCTGGAGATCCAGATTTTTATTCATTCCGAGCTGAAACGTGTCGTCCTCTAGCTCTCTGTCCTCAAAGCCCAAATTCGCCCTTCCTCTCGGGTGGTTCTTCTACCAATAAAAATACCGCTATAACAAAGGCTTTAGGTGAGGGAGTAGAGCGATATTGTTCTTCCATCTATTGGCTTGAGGATCTTCCACTTGCCAATGTCGAGTCGGCCAATTTTCCTTGCGTGGATCCCTCATCCTTTGCCCTATATTCACATTCTCAATATACCCAACCCGATTTCGCTTACCACCCATTTACGTCTCAAACACCGCTGCGTTGGGCACGAGGATTCGATTTGACCACAGGACAGGATTGTTATGTGCCCGCTACCATGGTCTATTTTCCCTATATCCATGGCCCAAACGAATCTCCAATCACACAAAGTATTACTACAGGGTTAGCCTGTCATGAAACTCCATTAAAAGCCGTTGTTTCGGCAATTTGTGAAGTAGTTGAGCGGGATGCCTTTGCAATCACCTGGCAGACACGATTAACCCCACCTAGAATTAGCATTGAAACCCTGAGTGACGCCAACCGCCAGTTAGTTTCTCGCTTTTGTACACCTGCTCGTTCAGTTATTTTATTCAATTTAACATTGGACCATGGCATTCCAGTCATTCTATCGGTTTTAAAAAGTACCAACGCTGAAGATCCTGCATTGGCATTTAGTGCCGCAGCACATCTTGCCCCCGAAGAAGCGGTTAGAAAAAGCCTGGAAGAACTCGCTAGAGTTTGGCAATTAGTATGCTGGTTACAGCATGACACCCAATCTCCTTCCTCAAAAATGATAAACGACGACGAGACAGAGAATTTTTTGCACCCGTTATTTTTTGCTGACTACAATAATATGCTCTTTGCTGAGTTCCTTTTTTCGTCTACTGTTACCTGCGATTTTAGGGAAATGCCGAATTTATCATCTAAATCCAGCATAGATGATATTCAAGTACTAGTGAAAAAGGTTCTTTCCACTAACCATCACATTATTATTTTCGATATTACGAGTTCTGATATCCGTGAGTTAGGATTGTTTGTCTTCCGGGCAATCATCCCAGGTTTTCATCCCTTGTTCTTTGGTCATCAATATCGAGCATTGGGTGGCACACGATTGTGGGAAGTACCTCAAAGCTTAGGATACCCAGGGATAACTTGTGAAACAGGCGATAATCCCATTCCACATCCTTTCACCTAAGATATCTTTCAATCGAACTTAAGAAAAACGGGAAATGAACAACTTTAATCAACTGGTCATAAACAATGGATCTTCCTCTCATGACCGGCTTTGGGAGTTATTTCATGAGAATTCAAAACTTCGTCGGTCATTTATTGGGCCTTCTCAGGAAGCAGTTCGCCACCACATAAATCAAGTACCCGAAGTTTTAGATTTCAAGGGTTATCCTTCGCTTTCTCTTCCTAGCCCTCTTAAGCTCAAGAATGAATCTTTAACCCATTTTCTTGCACAGCGACAATCATATCGAGACATGCTCCCCGGCCCCATCAGCACTGAGGAATTAGCCACCTTACTTCACTATGCTTATGGGGTCTCGCACAAACCACCTTCATCTTCCTTCCCTCGAAGTTTTCGAACAGTGCCTTCTGCTGGAGCCCTCTATCCACTGGAAATCTTTTTCTATAGCGAAGATCTCACTCTTCTCGACCAAGGTTTGTATCACTATAATCCCTTGAAACACCAACTCCGTCATATACGGAAGGAAAGAGCTAAACACATTCTGAGGGAAAATTTTGTCGATCCTTGTCTTATAGATAAAGCTACACTATTGATTTTTATTGCCGGGATTTTTGAACGAACAACGTTTAAATATGGAGAGCGAGGCTACCGATTTGTACTTTTAGAAGCAGGCCATGTTGCACAAAATATTAATCTTGTCTCCACTGCCCTGGGATTGAATTCTGTGAACATTGGCGGTTTTTTTGATCAAAGTATAGATGATTTTCTTAAATTAGATGGAGTAAATCAGTCCACTCTATACATTGTGGGAATTGGGACCCCCCCAATCGTGGACTCTGTAGACGAATAATAAACCCTTTGAATACTTAGGAGAATTAAAGGAACGATCCAAACAGAATTTTTTATATAACAATATTGAGTGCATCATAAAATTTACTCATCCTTATTCCCGGAGGGAACTATGACAATCCAATTTCAAAAAGCCTATGAAATTATTACAAAAGAAATTTCCAAGGAACCCAAGAAATCTAGACCCTCATTCAATAAGGCAATATTTCCTAAAAAAACCGAAGAAGCATTTTGGTTGCCCCGTCAATGCCGTGAGGAGTTTGTTCGGCCATTTTTAGAAAATCTGCCTTCACTCAAAAGGCAAAAAAAAGTCACCACCCGCTTGGTCGGAGCCATTTTAGATTCAGGACCAAATAGTCCGGTCTTAGACGAAACAAGGCGGTTTCTTGCCGTAAGCTCAAATCTTTATCGTTCATTTCTGACCCCGGAACGTCGGGCTCGGGCAAAATTTCCAGATTTACAACCAAGTTTCCCACCTCTTGCAACATTTGGCGATTTTTTAAATCTTCATACTCTTCCGGTGGATTATATAAATCGACTATTTGGAGGCAAAATCCCGGTCACCGTCGTACCTTATTTCTCAGCCAAACACCCCATTCTATGGAGTCCATGTATCCACGAAACTGGCGGGCATAATGTTATCAGAGCACAGGAAAAATTATTACCCCAGCTAGAAGAAGAAGTTCGCCTTCGCATTCGAGAAAAATTTGGGAACGACCCTATTGATCCCGGCCAACCACTAACTAATAAACAATTCCTTGAAAACCTTTGCATTTATGCACTGGAGGAAGCAACTTCTGATGTCTTTGCTGTTTTGAATAGTGGACCCATGTACGCTGTTACTACATTACTCTACTCAGCAATTAGTAACCACCAGGCATTCATTTCGCATGCCCAAAAAATGAAAAAACATAAAAAAACCAACTCCAGTTCCGTCTGTGAAAATATTGTTCAATATGGAAATACACAGCCAATTCTTTTCTTTGACAGTTGGCCGGATCCAAGTTTCAATGCCAATGGGCATATCAATAACATGCTCGTCTATCATCTCTCACTTGGTGTTATAGAAAGGCTGGAAAATTTCGGTGAGCGAGCGGAATACATCAAGACTCTTGAAGCGCTAAACCTTGAGTTGGAGACTTCTGCTGGAATATATAATCCTAAAGATCCCGATGCGAAGCAAACCATTACATTTAAAGGGGCCTTCAAAGCAGGCAATTCCACCTGGATCACGGAACCGGAGCGAAAGTTAGACTACCGGGAGCTCAAAGACTATGCCAGGGAGCTCGGATCTTTCATTGCCACAGTCAAGCTCGAAATATTTGGTGGTCAGGATATCCAACAATTAGAAACTTGGGATCAACTTGATGAGGAAGCGGCAAAAAGTATAGCGAAAAAATTACAAGCAAATGAAAGTGTCACTAACAGGGGTGACGCAGCGCAGTTACTGGCAGGAGGAGCCAAGGCTATTTTTGAACATGAAAATTTAACAACTTCTGATTATCAAAATATAACCAAAGGTTTAAATAAGGCTCTTGGGGATTCTTTCTATTCCGATGACGTTTGGGGTGAGATTTCAGGAGTGAACCTTAAATTAAAGGATGATGTCGAATTCGATATGTTTGACCTTAAAGTTAAAATGGAGCCTACTGATACTAAAATAGAAAGTTTGGCCTAATCTGGGGGTTAGCATTTCAAAACCCCATGAGGGTATTGCCCCAAAGGAACAAGTACTATCCGTTGAGCTAGCGCTAACTTCAGCATTTGAAGTCCTGGATTCAGTAAAAACCTAACCTCAAGCCTACAGTTGATAGGCTTGAGGTTAGGTCCTTTCCAGAGAAAGTCTCACTTGGCTACGTTTATGAGCAATTAAGTCCAATTTTTTCTCACACAGTAACAATTTCCTTCTCTCACAACCAGGAAAGACCTTAGGAATCCTCGGTGCCCTGTTGGATGTTTTTTTGTTTGAGGAGGCGAGAGAGGTAGGTGCGTTGAAGGCCAAGCAATTCGGCAGCTATTGATTGATTCCAATTACTGCGACGAATAGTTTGGATTTGATTATGCTCGATATCACTCCGTGTGCCTTTAATCGAAACTGATGTCACTTTTCTTTCTAAATTTTTCATGTCTAAAGATTAAGAAATCGTTCTAGTAAAATATCTTCAATGTTCTGCCGTGAGTCGATAACAGCCAAGATAAAGACGGACTTCTCTGAAATCCTATACATAATTCGCCAGGGGGCAATGATGAGTTCCCTGTATTGCAATACGCCTTGTTCTTGTAGCTCTGGAATCATCCGACCTCGAGTTGGGGAGTGATAAAGACGCGAAGTGGCCTTTTTTACTTTCCGTATTATGTTTAGGGCATTAGAAGGATTATCTTTTGCGATATAGCTCACAATGGCGAGTAAGTCTTTTTCCGCTCTTTCCGTCCAAGTAATGTGATGGGACTTTTTCATTTCTCCCGAATGAGATCTTCTAATTTTTCAAAAACCTGCTCGTGTGAGGTAGTTTTTCCACTTTTCACATCTTCTTCCCCTTGGGAAAGCAGCTTTAATATTCCCAGCGCATTTCGCATGTTTTCATAGGATTGTGGATCCTGCAAAACGGCCTTAGGCTCTCCATTTTGTGTAATCACCACAGGACGATGCGTTTCATTGACCTGGTCCAATAACGCGGCCGCCTTAGTTTTCAGATAGGTGATCGGCTTGATGTCTGACAAAATTTTCATCACGGTTCCCTTCAATCCTTTTATAGTACCAAATTTAGTCCCTATATCCAAGTCTCCATTTTTTTATCCTGAGTGACAAAGAGAATAAAAATTCCAGCATGGGCTGACCTTCAGTCAAGATCACAGAAAAAGTGTAAGCCCGGGTTTTTCACTTCTTCTGTTTTATGCAACGCTGAAGAGGCCGAAAGGACAAGAGGCTAAAAGTTTGCTCTTCTCAAGTACAGAAGCATGAATTCAGGATTCTTCAGTGCCTTGCTGAATATTTTTTTGTTTGAGGAGGCGAGAGAGGTAGGTGCGTTGGAGGCCGAGCAGTTCGGCCGCTTTGGATTGGTTCCAGTTACTGCGGCGCATGGCTTTTTCCAAGAGTTGATTGCTATATCGCTCTATGGCATCGTGGTAGGGAAGATTGTCCAGTGTTTCCAGATCATCTTGGCTCCCACCGAGGCCGAGTAGTTCAGTCGTGATCTCTTCATCGACACCTAAGACGACGCCTCGGGCAATCGCATTGTCGAGTTCTCGAATATTCCCAGGCCATGAATAGCAACGCATCGTCTCAAGGGCGGCTTTGGAAAATTTTCGCTTGCTCCGTTTCATTTCCCGCACATGTCGCTCCAAAAAATGCTCGGCCAATGGAATAATATCTTCAGGACGATCTCGCAGAGGCGGCAACGATAAGTTCACAACATTGAGCCGGAAATAAAGGTCTTCTCGAAAAGTTCCAGCTTTAACCCCTTGCTTCAGATCTTTATTCGTTGCGGCAATCACACGAATGTTGACGCGAACAAGGCGGGTACCACCAACCCGAGGAAATTCGTGATCTTGCAACACTCGCAATAATTTGGCCTGTAGACCTAATGGCATATCGCCAATTTCGTCCAAGAAGACCGTGCCGCCATCTGCCACTTCAATCTTCCCTTTTTGCAGTGAGTCCGCTCCCGTGAACGCGCCTTTTTCATGGCCGAAGAGTTCATTTTCAAGCAGTGTTTCGCTCAGAGCCACACAGTTGATAATACTAAACAGCATCTCTCCTCGGTTGCTCCAGCGGTGGATTGAACGGGAAAAGAGCTCTTTCCCTGTTCCGCTTTCTCCCAATAGCAGAACGGTCGCATCTGCATCGGCGGCCCGTTTGGCCATTGCCACCATGGAACTGACTTGTGGACTTTCTCCGACAATTTGGCTATAGCGGCTTTCGACCTCAGTTCGTAATGACGCGACCTGACGTCCCATCGCCTCACGCGCAAACACCTTTTTGAAGACCAGGGTGAGGTGATCCTTTTCAATAGGCTTTGTGAGAAAATCGTAGGCCCCGGCTTTCATCGCCTCAACGGCTTTAGAAATTGTGCCATGCGCGGTCATCACGACGACGGGTAAGGGCAGGCTCTCTCCCCCGCCAAATCCTTGCTGTTCATTCTCCCCATTTTTCTTGGCATTCAATTTTCCTAACTCACTCAACAACTCCATGCCTGTCATTTCTGGCATTTCTATATCCAGCAACATGAGATGAGGGAGTTGTTGATCAAGTT